>LOEQ01003401.1:4747-16055 GCA_001685075.1 Bramus lutescens
CCACTCATAGAGCGTCAGGGGCAGATACATTGACATTCTTTGCAAATGTATCCTATGTGTTGTGTTCTGCAAGCTTTAGAGGCCAGGCCAGGCCTTGTCGTTTTCATTTCCTGTAGTTGGTTTTCCTTAGGTGTGGTTCTAACTACCCTGGGATGTCAACTTCCTCAACTTCTGAGAAGTACAGGAGAGCAAAGGGGGAAACTCAACAGCTCCACGAATAAACAAGAGACAGAAGGGCAAATTCCAGCAGAGACCCCTCATCCCTAAGTCTTTACAGTCTATAGCACTGGCTTGTGGTTGGAAACCACTGCATTACTGACGTTAATATAAGTTTTCAAATGAGCTGACCTTGGGTCCTAGGAGGCCTGAGCTTTGTAAGCAATGTAGGTGCTCTAAAGAAATCAGACTCCAGAAACCTCCCATGACTCACAGTAAAAACTGATGAGCAATAATCATTCATGTGTTCTCTCATAGGGGCCATGATTCTCCCAGAGACAGCAAGATGATTTATCAGCCTGGCCCTTAAGAACGATAGTGAACTGACTACCCTAGAATCCCTACGCCACTTTCTTCCCTCCCACGCCTTCCTGGAGGACAACCGTTCTGCTTACAAACAACAAAGAAAAAGCAACCTCAGGTCAACATTAGAATAATGTTAGCTACAGAGTGGACCACCAAGGTTTCCTGCAAAGAGTATTTTTCAATAGGAAATAGTGGAACTGAATCTACAACCTGGGTTCCAATACAGAAGAAATATGTATACATATGTATGACTTGAAGTAGAAAAGTTACACTAAGAAAGGGAGAAGGATGTCTAAAGGGATGGAAGTGGGGAGAAAAAGAGAGGCTAATGGGCTAGAAATGACTTGAAATCAAAAGGAGGACTGCCAATTTCAGGGAAGAAAGAGACCAACAAGAAGGGGAAACGGGGATAAAAGAAACACTTGGGAAGAGAACGAGGAAGATTAAAATCCAGTGCTATATATGCATCAGAATGCCGCAGCAGAATTCATTTCTTTATACAGTCACCAAAAAGATTAAGAAAAATGTGAGATCTACTCCTGATTGATCGGTCTCACAAAGGCTACAGGGGACTCAGATTAGATAAATCAGCCAAAACCTGGGAGATCAAAAGTGGAAAGGAGCCCTTGGGTAGGAGTTTATAGGGAGTGAGCTGGGAATTCCACCCTGTGGCAGCATCGGAGGAGTGAAAACCACTTCTGCCCTCTTTAGAACAGAAAAACAGTATCAAATAACACTGTTGTTTCAGTCTGTCTTTGTTCTCAAAAGATCGTATCCCATCAATCAATGTGTAAGACCTGGATATGGATTAACCATTTTCTCATAAGTTTACCAAACCAACCCCAACCAATACACAGGAAAAACAAAACCAACAAAAATCATTTGGGTAAAACAGCAGTTAGTACACTACAAAATTTCAGTCACTGGCCCTCCCTGATTTTAATAAGACCCTTGTCTTAAACAGAGAAATTCTTTGGAACAGAATAAAAATATAGAGTGCACAAGTCCTGTGTCCAAGATGATTTAACTTTTTAATACATCTGCAAGGAAAGAAGATATGCTCCACAGAACATGATTTTATTTCATCAGATAAACGTAGAGAATATGGACAGTGTGCCCTGCTCAGCTGTCAGGAGTCAGGAGGGAGTGTGTGGCTCCCAGCAGCTCAGCGAAGCATCAAATATCGCCTTCACCATGGACTTCAGGAAATGAGAAGAAGCCATCAGTTCCCTGCTTTCCACTACAGACGCTGCAGGACACTGAATGCAAAGGGCGGGGTCACAGGAGAGAGTACCATGAGTACATGGCAGCCTGAAGACCAATGGCTCCCAGTTGTGCATCCAGCAGGAATCTTACCATTAGTCATAGGATTGGCCCTTGCCTATCTTGTAGCTACCACGTTGGACCATCTGTTGCAGCTGCTGAGAGGTGATTTCTTTCATCTTCGTTGAAAGGCAACTAAGTTACAGAACCAAAATGGGCAATTAAATATTATTTTATGGATATATTTTAATTTCATGCCTCTTAGAGTATTTGCGACAGGGGCCATGTGTTGGGTGAAGATTTCTTACTTGAGCGGACAGTTTGATGGTGCTGTGGTTTATGCAAATTAAGTGCTTCATGAATATTCAGTGAGTGAGAGACTGAAGGGTACCCTCAGAAGGGAGGCTAATGTTTGTCCTTGAGAGTAGATAGCCTCACTGCAGGTGTCTTGGGTTTTGGAAGCAAAATGCCAGGAGACTGTCATTAATCCTTATATATATCTTCTTCTAAAAATTAATGGCTCTGAGGGATTAAAACATGATTAAGAATTTTCCTAAAGAAAATTCCAGATGGTTTGTAAATTCCAAGTCAGCACATTTTAACCCAGCCTGTGAATCTGGGTGCTGTGAGTCCCTTGTCCTCGTTTTTTCAGTGGCTTTCTTGTTTGCACACCTTCTCAGACTATGGAAAATGCAATTGGTCCCACTGTGATTCTCCATTCTCCTCCCTCCTGGGGCATGAGACTTCTCTCTCTGCTCTGCTCCTGGCAGCTCCTTCCCTTTGAAATCTCTCCTTTAATATTCAGTCCAGAGAGGCTGTTCCTGAGCCCCCTTGTCAGCTGCCTTCTCCAGCTTCCTCCCTCCTGCCAAGTCTCAGCAGCATCACTTCAGAACCAAGTAAGCATCAATGGGCCTTGCTGACTCTGAATCCACTCTCTTTAAATTTTCAAAGAATATTTTCTTGTCTCAGTCCTTTCACATTGTCAAAAATGCCCAAGCTGCCATTTTAAAAGTGATGCCATGTTTCTGTTTAGATAGGAGTCTACATAGAACATCGTTGTTGCCTTCACAGGACCTATGTCTGAACTATTTGCTGCTATTTCCCCTTCCTTTATTAGCAATCCTATCAGTATGTTGACACTATTCAAAATTTATTTTATTGTATTTGTTTATCTCGGGGTATAGTTGTGAGTATGTGCCCACGTACCACAGTGCTTATTTGGAGCTCAAAGAACAACTTACAGGAGTCAGTTCTCTTCTTCCACCATGCGGATTCCTGGAATCAAACTCAGGTCATCAGGCTTGGCAGCAAGCACCTTCACCGGCTGAACCGTCTCACCAGCCATGTGTACCGATAGTCTCAAAACAAGCTTCATTTTAGAAAAATACTGAAATAGTCTTATCTTACTAGAACACAAATTTAATTTTTACTTGTCCATGCAATCGTCTTCCAAATATATAATTACTCCTAAATTTGAGATATATTGCTGGAATCTACATTTCTAAGCACATACAGTTTTACTCAGGTCTGATATGACAGCCAGCCAATCTGCTTTCTCTTTCTGAACCTGTTCACTATTCCATGTTGCCTCGGTTTCAGTATTTTTTTGACAAAATTATAAGCTATTTACCTTGCTACTAGAATTATTTACTTATTAAACAAAATATAACTGAGCTATTGTACCCCCAAAATAAAGTCAAGTTTTCCAAGAGCATTGAACATGCAAACAAGAATTACTTTTTAAAAAGTCATTCTTCGAATTCAGTCTATAAGGAGATCCTCTTAGTTTCTTTTCCTGTTGCTAGGATAAAATGTCATGACAGAAGCAATGTTAAGGGGAAAGGTTTATTTCAGCTGCCAGTTTGAGGTTACAGTTCATCCCAATGACAATAGAGGATAGCTGGAGCCTGAAGTGGCTGATCAAATCATATCAAAGGTCAGAGAACAATGGACTCCAGCATGCTACTGTTCAGCTCAATCTCTCCATTTACGTGGTCCATAATCAAAGAAGATCTATGACTGGCTCTTCTAAAACTATCCAGAAAAAAAAGACACTGAAGGATCATTCCCCAATTCCTTCTATGACTAGTATGACTCTAATACCAAAACCAGGTAAAGACAAAATAAGAAAAGAAAACTGCAGAGCAATATCCTGGAATTAAAAATCTCAATAAAATGCTCGCGAACAGAATACAGTCATATATCAAAAATTTATCCACCATGGCCAAGTTGGCTTTATCCCTGAAATGCAGGGCCAGCTCAACATATGCAAGTCAATAAATGTAATAAACCACAAAAATGGACTTAAAGGCAAAAGTATCATCATCTGAGTAGATACAGAAAAAGCCTTTGACGAAATACAACATGCCTTCATGAAGAAAAATCCTAGAGAATGTATGACCAGATGGGACATACTTCAACATAATAAAAACTTTATGTGAAACCCACAGCCAGCATAGCCTTAAATGAGAAAAGGTTTGAAGAAATGTCACTTAAGTCAGGACTGAGACAAGGATGTCCACTATGCCCATTCTCTTTCAATGTTTTGCTTAAAATACTAGCTATACCAATAAGGCAACAGAAGGAAATTAAAGGGATACAAACAAGAAAAGCAGTCCAACTATTCTAATTTCCTGATGACATAACACAATGTATTATAGATCCCAAAAATTCTGCTAGAAAACTTTTAGAAATGGCAAACAGTTTCAGCAATGTGCAGGATAGAGAATCAAGTTCCAAAAATCAATAGATTTTTCTATACAGCAACAGTAAACAAACAGAGGAAGGGATCATGGCTGCATTCCCAGTCACAGTAGCTTCAAAGAAGTATAAGTAAACCTAAACAAGGGACTGAAGGACTTGAGCTGGATCTGAACAGAAATTCTCCTCCGAAAATCAAGCTTTCGTGGCTCTTACCAGACGAGGTGCCACACAAGATTCCAAAGAAAGAAATCAATAAGTGTCCTTACCATATCGATGACATCTAAGAACCATAGCAGCAGCAAGCATGACACAATGACCTCATGGGTACAGTAGCAGCATGAATACCTTGGTGGTAACCAACAGCTCTCTAATTGGACTTAATACCTGCTCAACGAAAGGGAAAACATGCCTGGTACTGGAAACCTGAGCAATGCCCAGAGTTAATGCAGTGATGGATCTTGGAGGAGAACCTACAACTACCACTTTACTAAACCAGCATAATCCCTAACAACATTCTAAAGATTTATCTGTATATCCACAGACAAGTGGGGTCCTCATGCACTCAAAGAAAACTCAAACAGAACACTTCTTTTTGTAACAGACAGAAACCACTACAGAAAACCACAAGCAGTTAATGGAGGATTCATTTACAGCATAACTCCTGCACCTAAGGCTCAGGGAACATTGAGGAAAAGGGGGTGGAAAGATTCTGAAAGCCAGAGGGACAGGAAGTTGGCTACTAAGATATTGTGTTTCCTAAGAATGTTAGAAGATAGTATAACATCACACAAGCAAGCCTCCCCAAATGTGAGCTGAACAAAGAAACACTAAAGGCATGCTAACATGGACAAGAAAATCCCAGGAGACCTCAACCCTATACAAAGAACACCAGCAACTAAGGAATGCTGAGGAAAGAGGATAGTCTTCTTCAAGGATTAGTACACAGATTGGTTATCCAATTCCAAATGACCATCCCTGAAAATATACACACAAGTAACATCATATGGCCAGAGTGAGTTATCTTTGTGTATTTAGGAATATACGTACATACACACACATATATGTATGTATACACATACATTTATTTCAGAAATTAAAGAAAAAGAGGTCATGAATTTGAATAAAAGAGCAAGGGGTACGTGAGAAGAGTATGAGGAGGAAAGGGGAAGGGCAAAATGATGTGATTATAATCTAAAAAAGAATTATTATTACAGAAATAAAAGTAAAACCAAATATTGCTGACATGCAATCTTTAAACAGTTAATACAAGAATAAAGTCCTTTTAAATGAAAATGAAACAATGTGATGTAGGATTCTCCTCTGTATGCTGTGAATATCATTGGTTAATAAAGGAACTGCTTTGGGCCTATAGCACAGCTATAGGGGAGCAGAGCTAGGTGGGTAAAACTAAACTGAATGCTGGGACAAAGGAGGTTGAGTCAGGGAGAAGCCATGGAGTCACCATCAGAGATAGATGTGCTAAAATTCTGCTGGTAGGCCATGACCTCATGGTGATGCACGGATTAATGGAGATAGGTTATCTTAAGATGTAAGAGTTAGCCAATAAGAAGCTAGAGCTAATGGGCCAAGCAGTGATTAAAATAATACAGTTTCTGTGTGATTATTTCAGGCCTAAGTAGCTGGAAATTAACTAGTGGCCTGCTACCACAAATTGATGCCAACATGATAGACTTAGTTCATGTAAAACCTGAGAGGGCTTGGAAAGGAATTCTAGACACAAAAAAAAAAAGTTTAGCCTCATTTTTCCCAAATGGGCTTTGCTTGCTGGCAGCACGCTACAGGTGCTTTAAGAGAGTTTTTCCTGACTCAGCGGTAACAAGCCACAGCCATTTTGAAATACCGGCTTTCTGGGCCATGCTGCCTGCACAACCTCTGGCTCTTTCAGGAGACCAAGCATTTAAATGAGGTTTGTGAACAACATGCTAGAACTTGCTTAGGGGCAACATGGACTGACTGGCTGAGTGTCTAGAGATGGGGCATTGTGCATAGCTCTGGGAGGCAGTGGCGACCAGCTCCACCATGCTGGACTGGACAGAGCAAGCATGAAGGGATATGTTTCCCCTAGCAAAGGCTCAGCTTAAGTTTTTAAAAATACCTTGGCATTTTAAGTGCTCCTAGACAGTAAAGAATTACAGACACAATAGAACAGATTCAGATGTAAAAGACCTCAAAGTGGATCACAGTGTTGGATAAATGTACATAGGCTTGGGAGAGAGAAGAAACAGAGTTATAAAAGAAAATAAATGGTTTATAAAAAATAAAACAAGGTCTTTAAAGAGACAGAGTACAGACAATCATAGATTAAAGGAGTAAATATAATAAAACAAATATTAAAATGTAATAGAGTAAAAAAGCCACATAAAGATGGAATATGCAAAGAGAGTCTGGATTATGTATATTATTGTGTTTTCTTTAAATTTTTTGACTGTAAAAAAGCTAAATACAGAGAGACATTTCTTTCTTTGGGCTGCTAAGATAAACCAGCATATATATTTTAAAGGTATCTTAATTTCAAAATATGGATCCAAGGATATGTTGCTTTGGGAAAGGGGTTCTTCTTTTGTTTCCACAGAGGATGAGAACCTGTGGATTGCTTCCAGACTAATGTGATTTGATGGATCAAGACTTCCTGAAAGGTTGCTGTGAACACTCCCCCAAAATTATTTCACTTAACTACTGAGATGAATCTAGCAAACAGGATACACCATGAAAGACCTGATTAATAGAGCCCCCAATCAGCATAAGTAGTCTAGAAAACTACGTCCATATTCCCAAATATTGTTTATAAATGTTTGTTTATATTTTTAGGGGGATATGCTATAGAAGTAAATACTTTGGGAAAAAAAGAAGTAAATACTTTGCATTGGTATGGATCTTGGCTTTATTGATACAAATTTAAGGTCAATTCTGCTATATGTATATTTCTGCTCTTGATTAAAGTATTGTTTGTGCAGCTCATTTAAAAATATATAATTATGAAATATAAGTTAATAGATAATCATCTATGATAGTCAATCTTGTAGTCATGTTAGTTAGGTTTTCTAGATGTATGAAGATGTATTTTAGGTGGATAAGTATTCTTCAAATCTTTCAGAGTCCTTTAAAATGTTTTAAGAAGTTAGGACTTTTCATGACAGTGAGACACATCTGCTTCTGGAAGCACCAATAACTTCAAGAGGAATATGGACATTTAAGAGGCTCCTTATAAAATTTGTAGCCATTTGGGCAAGAAACTGCTTTTGCCTGGACTACTTCATGGTATTCTATAAAAACTGGACATACAGGACCCAAAGAGAAATGACTGCTGAACTTGCCTAAAGAAGGTGAGATTGTCCTTTGGGGTTCCTGCTTCATGAAATAGTCTGTGAGACATTCTGCAAGACACAAAAGAAAATGACTGAGAGACTGCCAATATAGGCAGAACTGTCTTTGTAATTTCCTGCTTCATGGAAAAAAGTCTGTTGGATACTATGGGCCTGTAGGCTAAAGATGAATGTCCCAATGGTACAAAAGAACTTTGGGTGACTGTCCCAACAACAAGATGTCTCTGTCAATTCTAGAGTTTTGAAAGTTGTTTACAATGTACTTCTTGTTTACTTAGATAATATTATATATCCTTCTGGAGTCTTTAATGGAGTTAAAGAATTTATAGTTATAGTTTTTCTTAGTTATGATAAGAGATAAAGTAGATATAAATATTGTAACTATAATTCTTCCTTGATAACTGTTTTGTTATAAGTAATTTTACTATATTAAAGTTAAAACCTTCCTTTTTATTTAAACAGAAAAGAGGAGTTGATGTGGGATTCTCCTCTGTATGCTGTGAATATCATTAGTTAATAAAGGAACTGCTTTGGCCCACAGCAGAGCTATAGGGAAACAGAGATAGGCAGGGAAAACTAATCTGAATGCTGGGAGAAAGGAGGCAGAGTCAGGGAGAAACCATGGAGCCACTGCCAGAGACAGACATGCTAAAACTTTGCTGGTAGGCCATGACCTCGTGGTGATGATACACAGATTAATGGAGATGGGTTAAATTAAGATATAGGAGTTAGCCAATAAGAAGCTAGAGCTAATGGGCCAAGCAGTGATTTAAATAATACAGTTTCTGTGTGATTATTTTGGGGCTAAATGGCCAGAAACTAACTAGCAGCCTCCTTACTACAATTATGTCAGATTTGACAGAGGAAATTTACTGCAAAGCAAGGACATATAGGGAGATATTATTCAGCTTCAGCAGAATAATCAGAACAATGTATGACTAGAGAAACACATGTCAGAAAATACTTGAGTCGTGTGGTCACTCATCTTGTCTCGTCATTCTGAATGTCTTCTTTCCACAGACTGTAGCCACAAAGGGTCCTGTGTCAGCTCAAGAAGCCCAGGGAAATTAAAATGGAAAATCAACAGCATTGCAACTGCAAAGCTGGAGGAACTTTGAGACAGGGGGACAGATGTCAGAAGCAATTACTCAATATTTCAGGACTTTTAACCAATTTAGACAGCAGCCTTGTTTACCACAAACTCAGCAAAACATGATCAGTCTGGGAAAAAGGGCATATTTTTTCCCCTGGAGATGACACCCAATCTGTAACAGTATTCACCTAAAATCAATGGAACCCACTTCAGGATGGCTGCGCTATGACAGCTGCAGCCTGGAGGGTTAGCTCATGGTGATAGCATTTAAATACCAGGATTTTAATGAAGTCTTAGCTAATTAAGACAACAGAATACTACTGAAAACATCATAAACTGGGGTGTTTTTTTAAGTTCATAACACATCTTAATTATTTTTGCAACTGAATTTGAGTAACACAGTTTAAGAAACAATTGAAACATCTGATTGCCCTAGATATTAAATGTGGGGGTGAATCACTGGTTATCAAATTTGGGAGTCCCCAAGTTGCATCAAGGTACTCATCCTCCATAAGAATATAAGAAAAGCCTAGTTAATAGTGGAAAGGAGGAGAAGGAAATTTATTCCATGTGGCCACATTTGGGGGAGAGACAAAGTGATACAGAGAAATCCCCATGTCTACCTCTGAGTCTTGAAGTGATATTAAAGTTTAAGTAGTAGGTGGGGATGGCACATCAAAGCAAGTAGTCCTGGTCAAGGTGTGATCCTGCCATTGACCCATCAGTTGACAATGTTGTCAAGACATCCTGCAAGGTGGTTGACAAGTTGTTGGAGCTGTATGACATCTCTTTCTAGGGTATAGGCTCACACTCTGGCTAGGGACATTTCCTACTCCCAGCACAAGATTCCTGGGGAAATACTCATTTCTTTAGGATCCATGTTTTCAACAGTCTGAGAGTGGGATTGAGATATATAAGTATCTCTTTAGAATATCTTCATTTCTTCCAGGCCTTTACATAAGCATAGTTTTCTTTGGAAATATTTCAATAATTCTAGGGACACAGGGCTTTGAAGGCTTTAAATTTGACCAGATTTGACAAAGGGCAGCCTAGTCACACAAAACTACAAGGCCTCTCTTGTCAGAGTTAACTTTTTATTTTCATAGTCCTCTAGGTTGGTTGGCAGCTAAAGACTCCTGTAAAGAAAGTTAGAGAAAGATCTGTTACCCAGACTCATAGGCAGAGTTATTCTTTCCTTGACAAAACACAAAGACCAGTTCAAAAGCGGCCATTGAATTCAGCATAGCCATGTGTTCTAGTTTCATGTGTTTAGGGAGATAAAATATCCAGATAAAAAAAACAATTTAGGAGAGAAAGGGGTTGTATTGGTTTGAATAGGAGTGGCCCCCATAGACTCATGCGTTTGAATGCTTGGCCCATAGTGAGTGGCACTATTAGGAGTATAGCCTGGTTAAGTTAAATATGACACTGTGGGGGCAGGTTTTGAGGTCTCATATGCTCAAGCTATGCCCAGTGTGGCACACAGTGTCTCCTTCTGCTGCCTGTGGATCAAGATGTAGAACTCTCAGGCCCTTCTCCAACACCATGTCTGTCTGCTCGTTGTCGGCCATGCTAATGGACTAAACTTCTAAAACTGTAAGCCACCCCAATTAAATATTTTCCTTTATAAGAGCTGCCATGATCATAGTGTCTCTTCACAGAAACTCTAACTAAGGCAGGTTGTTTTTTCACCTTATTTTGCAGGTTACAATCTTTTGTTGTGGGAAGTCAAGACAGCTGGTCACATCATATCCACAGCCTGGAGTAGACGGCACTGATTCGGTAGAGGTTTGCTTGCTGACTTGCTTGCTTGTTCAATCTCTCAAATAGTTCAGGACCTTCTGCCTAGAGATTGCTGCAGGTCCCAGTGTGCTGGGTCTTCTCCTGTCAATTAGTTAAGATGATCTCCTAAGGGCACACACACAGGTCAACTCAATGTAGACAACTGCCCATTGAGAAGCTCTTCTTTGACGAGTCCAATTTGTGGAGAGTGGACAGTTAAAGCTGACCATCACACCTAGGATAACCTTGCATTGATATGGAAGGTGACTTGTCCCTTACAACTGTCTCTGGTGCTTTATGATCTGCTGAGTATTCCACTAACTCAGTTTTTCAAGGTGCATCATGACAGCACAAGCCTTCCTCCTTAAAGAAGCTCTCAATCCTCTTCTCTCTGAGCTTAATGAAGCAAACTGTGTGATTCCAACAATTCTCCCCCACATCCATGCAGCATGCTGCAGTAGATGTTATTCTGAGCTTGGTGCCTAGATTACATGAAGGATTTAAATGGCCTTCTCAAATGATGGCCATGATTGTCATTCACATTTCTTTCCTTTTCATTGGCTCTTTGAGAATTTCACACACTGTACTATAGCATACTCAC
>LOEQ01003401.1:18627-32636 GCA_001685075.1 Bramus lutescens
CCCGCCCACCTCCTCTTAGCTCTTCCCCCTTCTAGTCGTCCCTCCCTTTTCCTCTGCCCCTCCCCCTCTCCGCTGCCATAGGATAAGGTTCATCTTGAAAGTAAGTCAAAATACTTGACTGAGAGACACAGGAGAGCTAAAGGAGCAGCCATATTCCAGGAAACCCAGAGAGCCTTTCATGGTTTTTATAAAACTCCAAGGCTTTGATTTTGCCTGTGAACAGGATGAAGCTCAGCTGCTTATTTTGTTGGGATTATTATCTTGTCAAAGTGCTCATGATATCCCCAGACAGTATATTTCGGCTGCTCTGTGACTTTGGGCAGTTGAGTATTGATTTAGACTCTGTGTGAGACTTGACTACACATAGATCTGATTCTCCTTGCAGCAAACACTGCCCTTGCTTCAGAGGAGAAACTCAGAAACTAAGAAAACTAAGAGGAGAAAACACTGAGAATTTTCTTATAAGAGTGCCATTTGCCCTAATCCAGGACCAGTAGAGAGGCCAATAAGAATTCTAACTCCTGAGGGTTCTTCACACCCAGCTCTCTGCCTTTAACCCTTAGTTGTGATCTTGTTTGCTGATTTACTGTCAGCTCTGTTCTGAATTAGGGACTTTGTGTCTTTGAGGTCGCTTGGATTCTTTAGAATTTACTCAGAGGGGAAAGAGTTTTCTGTTCTGAGTTACACAAAGGCATGAAGATTTCCCCATATTTGGGTGGATAAACTTGAAACACTAAGACTCACAGGAAAATATTAGACAGTATGGTCCATCACAGGTGACCCAAAAAGACAAAATCAAATTAGCATCTGATACTATGGTTTCAATCACATTAAATGACTATCATGATTTAGATTCTAATCCACATTTTACTTCTTATCCTGAAACAAAAATAATAATCCCAACCTTTTTAAACACCAAAAAGCAATTCAGGATACAATTTCATAATCTGGCTGTTTTAATTTAAGATTTCATTTATATTGTAAAATTCTTCAGCTGGTGTTGAAGAATCCTCTTAACAAACACAAAGTTTGAGCAATATAATTAATTCAAAAACGGTCTGGTAGTTGGAGCAAGGTCATTTAAAAATGTTCTGTGGTTCTTTATAAACAATCCTGTCATGTGCCACTCTTTGGAGTCACTTTTCTTCAATTTAGAAAGTGGAGGTCAGGCGTGACTACAGTGTACTGTGTAGACATGCCACATGAGAGTGGACAGTAAGCTAGAGATGGTTCCGTGGAGGAGACCTTCCCTGCCATTTCTCTTACCTGCCTTAGAGCTAGGAAAAACATGGAGCTGAACACTTGAAGAAAGCAGGCTTTAGCTCATTGCTGCTTCTCCAACTGAAAGCCCCGTCTGAAGCTGCCTCTCACTGAACAGACTCTGCTGGGAACTTCTAACTAGCAAATGTGCTTAAACAGGGCTCACAACATCGGTCTCCCTGGACCCAACTAGGCAAGACTCAGCATACGGCAGAGAAGTCCCAGGAGTCTGAAAGCCGGAATGTGCTGGGTGGCTGTAAGATGTCTTTGCTGGCTGTTATCCACAGCTCTGATTTTTGACAGTACATACTGTAGCCCATGGAAGGTCAACTGGCTACTTGCTGTGTGCCTTGTTGACAGAAAGAGAATACTCCCAATTGCCCACATGAAAGCAGAGAAAAGATAGAAACTGATATTCACCCAAGGACACAATATTTTAAATAAATATTTTAATTCTATTGTTGGCATTTACAGGTAGAAAGCATACAGTATGTTACAGATATCAAACTGTGAAAATATGAATGTTACATAAGTAACAAATGTAAAAAATGCATTTTCTTACCTTCCCTGAAAGCAAGAAACGTTTCCGGCTTAGGAAAATATCAGTATCAAAAACATAGCTCAGGTGTAAAAAAAAAAAGTTTTACACAGTATTAAAAAATGATCTACAAAACGACAGAAAGTAAGAAACGTTGCAATCTGACTTTATATAAATTATAAAAACTGGGTACTTGGGGTAAAGGTTGAATGGCTGGAAAGTAAAACCAATTAGGGCCTGCTTAGGTCAATTTGTTACATGTTAAACACATAGAAATTTTTTTTAATTCAATAAATAACTTTAAAAAAATGTCTCTTAGAAGTGTGCTGAGAACTTCATTCCGGAAAAGGAAGGTGGCCGTGTTCTGGGGACAGTATGCGGTCATCTTGTTCTTTGTTGAAGCCTGAGGTAAGTCAGGAGACCATGACTGTGCACACAGAGACACACGAGTGTCAACCCAGTTTCTAAGCAAGCTTTAAAGTGCTGAACAAAATGACTTAATCTTAGTACCCACCGTCATGTAAAACAAGCCCTTGGCATGTCTGAGCAACGTCACATGTGAACCTATACGTCTGAAGAGGGCTAATGTGCGGTCCTTCATTGGAGGATGGGACGCGTTTCTTCCTGCACCTTGCACGGACTGGTTCAACTGAAGCGATCTTGCCACGTAAAACGCAACCAAACACTACTATGGAAACAAATGGAAACAAGCAACCCCCACCGTGAAAGCCCAAGCTCGTGTCTGCAGCTGTAATGGCAGTAACTGTAAAATCCACAAACCAAACACAAAGCAAAACTTCCCAATGAACGTTACATGCCCCCCGAACTCATCACAAAACACAATGCATGCAGGAGGACCGTTCCACCAAGCACATTTAAATTAAAGAGTCATTTTGGAGTCTATGTGAGCAGCTTTGTGGTTAATATTAAACGTGTCCTGCCGCCACCGGTCCCGTCTATTACTGGCCTGTTTTACAAAGGTGACCCACGCGAGTGGGCAGCCGCAGACTGCTTTGAGTGTTTCTTGCCCACACCTCACACATACTGTTCGGCCTCCCCATCTTTGGGGGCTGGTTTAGCTGCCTCACTTTTACTTTCTTCGCGACCAGCTGCTTTTTCCGGGAGAGAGGCCAAATCTTTAAAGACATCCACATAGTGGCCAAAGCCCGGGCCCCAGTTCAAAAGGTTGTCCCAGTTAAAGTTGCCTGCCTGCTGCCCTAGCTTCAGGGTGCTGTCTGCAGCCCCAGATGTTGCTGCAGGGGTGCCCACCGGTCCGCCTTCAGCCCTGCGTCCGTGGTACCTTCTGGGTTTCAGTCTGGCTCCATAATTATCTTCATCATCTGCGTCAGATTCGTTGACTTGAGATAACTTGGGCATCCTGGAGGTGTAGACCATGGGCTTCTCCCTATCGTATTCCATTTCTGAGCACGTGAAGGAATCATGGGAGTCACTATCGGAAGAGGATTCTGGGGCAGGGATACCATCTGCTGGGTTCCTGGTTCTGGACAGGGGCCGTCTGCAGTCATCCTCAGAAGAGGACCGCCCATGGTCTGCACTGCAGATGCTGGGATTTCTAGGGCGAGGGGTGTTGAGCCTCTCTACCTCCTCGATGGAGAGTCCCACGGGAGGAGAAGATTCTAGAGGGATCTGCGCTATGGGTTGCTTGAGGCGACTCCCGGGTCTCGAGCCGTGTGACGCCATGGCCTGGGGGCTTTTACTTCTCCTCCCCAGCCTGGTGGCATAGTTAAACATGCCAGGTTGGCAAGGGTCCCCATGCATTTCCAGCGTGCCCCCATCCCGCAGTGGAAGGTGCAGTTCCCTGGCTGGGCTGTTTCTGTAGAAAGCAGATGGTTTGGAGAAAGGAGCTGGGCTGTGCCTGGACAGGGGGTTGGGAGTGGGGCAGGCCGAATGACTGAGAGAGCTGGTTCTTAATGCCTGGCCATATGAAGAAGGCTGGTAGGTCAGACTGCTTGCTCCCAGAGGCATGGGGGACTGCCTGGCGAAGCCCAGGGGGCTGTGCCTCTGGATGGAAAACTTCGGAGTGTGGCTTCGGAATTGTTTGTAGTGTTGAATGATGTCTGCATCTGACGGTGCGATGCTGCTGGCATTGTCGATGTCATAGTGTTCAATCTCCTGCTCTGGCGAAGCCAGTGGGGCACTAGGGATGGTCTCTGAGTTGTGGGGGATGTCGGTCTCATCAAAGATTAGGTAGGGGTTCTCTCTCTCTATGATGTCAGGCTTGGGGTTCCCCTCAGGTTGCTTCCTGACTGCTAAATCATCCCCATAGGGTGGGATGTTGTCGGGGTCATCAAAAGCCACATTCTCACTACCCTTTTTCTTCTTCTCTTTTGGCTTTTTCTCCTCTTTGGGGTTCTTGGGCATCTTGCCCCTGCACTGGTTGCATAGAATCAAGCTGAGGACAAGCAAGGCCAGGGCTGTGGCACAGCTGCCCACGATGGCAGGCACAGCCCACAGCGGTAAGGAGATCTCATCTGGGCCCTGAGTCTGGACACACACATGTCCCCCGGGACTTCCAGCCTTGCACACCTTCCCCTGAGGACAGAGGACACCAAGGCAGGCCACCACCGTCTCGCAGGTCCTCCCGGTGTGTGACTCTGGGCAGCTGCATGTGTAGCCGGAGAGCAGCCCTGGCTCACAGCTGCCTCCATTTTGGCAGGGGTGGGAAGCACAGTCACCGGGAGGGACACATTTATAAGCATACCACTGGTTGATGCACAGAAGGTCCCCCCAGCAAGGGTTGCTGGCACAGATGTTGGGACCCCGACAGCCGATCTTTACGGAAGGGTCAGTTTTGGAGATGGAGGCCAAGCTGTGCTTCCCACTGAAGGGGAGGCTCTCTCCACCATAGAGCACTGACGCAATGCAGCCATTGAAACCTGTCGGGGAAACACAGTAAAAGTTGCATTAGAGACAAGCAACCATTTCACCTCTGAGTAATAAGATCTGAAGAAGAGAAGACCCACAGCATCCCAGGAGGGCACCAGCCATGCTCCAGCTCAAAGATGGGAATGCATGTCCTCTGGCATTAACTCCCAAACCATAGAGTTAGGTAACACATGGGGGAGAACTGAAAAGTTTGTAAAGTCTCCGCAGCCAGAGTGTGTTGATCTCTCTCTCTCTCTCTCTCTCTCTCTCTCTCTCTCTCTCTCTCTCNNNNTCTCTCTCTCTCTCTCTCTCTCTCTCTCTAGCTCTAGCTCTATCTCTCTTCACCTATTTAACAGTTCATCAGTTTGATTCTTACAGGCCATAGACCAAGAGTTACTTAGAGATAAATCTTATTTTATGAACAACAGATAGAGTAAAATGAAGGCCAATTGCTTCAACCCCAAGACCACAGAGTGTGTAATCACAGACTGTATGCCCATCAAAGATACTGGTACGGGCCCTTGTGGATCAAAAGAATAACACTGACCACTCCAGGGTTGGAGGGTGTCTGGGATGGGATGAGGTAACTGTGGCACCCACATTGAAATGGTCAAGTTGAAGAAGACAGAAGAATCCCAAGGGGTTTGTTAGTAGTGACTAGTAATGATGAAAGCAGTTAAGAGATCCTTCCCTGATTTGAATGCGCTGATGTCAGGAAGCACAGACTTGAAGGCACAGGAGTTTACTTTGCCCACCAGGCAAGCAGAATCTACACCGTCTTGATTTCTTACAAAACCCAAAATAGATAGCGCATTTTCTAAATTCCACTAAATAAGGACTTACGACCCAGAATTTTTGTGCACTGATCACATCATCTGTGACACATTCTGTGTTTTCCTCTATTTTGACATACCTTCCTACCCAAATGACATCTGTCAGGGTGACTTATTCTTCCCAGAATTTCCTAGGCTATTGAAGCTTGATTCCATAGCCCCTGACTCTGACTTCCTTTCTTCTTCGTTTTGTGACATCTTGTGTTCGTTGGAAGTTCCACACATTTATACCGACTCACTCTTCTTTACACAGCCCTCCCCTTCTGGAGTCACACAAAGCTTCCTACACAATCCCCGAGTGCAGGTCATCCGCTCAATGTCCCTTCCGAGGTGCTTCAAACCCATGTGTTCCACAGCAAACTCCGTGCTTCCCTGAGATCTGCCTCACTCTTCCTCAGCATTCCCTTGCTTGGGGGCACTATGGTTTGAGATGAGATCTCAGAATTCTCCCTGATCTTTACCAAAAATGGCCTCCAGAACAAGTCTGGTTCATCTATTTTGACTTCACTCTTTGGCCATTCCATTAGAATGCAAACAGTATCTTCTACCGCAGTGCCTCCTAGATCCTGGCTGCTAACACCCGAGTCCTGGAACTCTTCCTCCTCTCCACCCTCAGAATCAGCCTGAAATATCTTCAATACTACTGCATATTTAAAATTAAAATTTTAATTACTCCTCATCTTCTGCAAGTAGAATAAGCACATCCAGACTTTCCAACTGGAACATACTGTTTTCTTCTCTATTTCAGTGTCTGCCTCACCCTAGCTGCCCATGAGCTGTTCTCTGGCCTTTGCCTCATTTGTCAACATTTTTCATCAAATGAACAGTCTCAACAGTCTCACCCTCCTCCTGGTCTACGAACACACGAGTTTCTCCATTTTCCTTTGTATCACTGATAAAATAACATCTAAATCCTGTGAGGATCTGATTGACATTTGTTACCCCAATCTCCTGCATTCCTTGGGAAGACCGACTTTGATGCACACAGGACTGAACAGTCAAAGGCTTTGAGGACAAGCCAAGCATCAGAGCAGCCCATACTTCAACCAGATCTTAACAGTACAGATGAAGGCAGTTAATGTCACAATCTCTCTCGAGACAGTTATGTTGATTAAAAGATTCCTAATTATGAGTATTAGAAAACAGCTTCTCTTGTAAAAACTACACTGGGATAAAATTACTCTGTGGAAGAAAGTCATATATAATCAATTGGACTTTAACCACCACTTCCTGCTAGCCACCAAAATCACCTGCATTATGAGGAGCGGATTTTCCTGAGGCATTTACCTGTCTGAGTGTCTCGATGGGCTTGGTTGGGTGGGATTCCTCCCAGAGATATGGTAAGCACCTCGAGGCCACCGAAGTCCTGCGTGAGGGGGACGATGTCTCTGTTGTATATTCTGTCTACAGACAGCATGGTGGTGCTGCCGTTCTTTGAGATCCGGAAGGTGTGCCAGTGGCCGTCTGCAACGTATGCTTCCGGAATGCTTCTCTCCACCTTCCCAGCAACACCTGCATCTGATGTAAAGTGCACTTTGCCGTTCTTAATCTGTAAGAGGCATCGAAAGCAATGCACATATCAAACGTGATAGCCTTTAAAAATACTTTGTTTAAAGTATTGAGCATTCTGAAGGAACTGGAACGGATGAGGGGTCTATAGTAATACAATACATCCACTTATCTCATCAGTGCAGTTTCAGACAACATGATTGCTTGGTTGCAAATTCTAGCAGTTTTTCATTTTATATGTAACTACTTGAGGGGCATCTAACTTCTCAGAACAAAACTGAAATACTGTAGTGACTAGGTAGACTAAATAATTGACACTAATTGTAATTATTTGTATTTCAAGGGCAGAGGGAAGTATGTTAAATAACTAAGTTTAGTAAAAAGGCTAGAATATAAAAGACAAACAGCAACAACAAAAAAATGCAAAATCAAAAAGTGAAGGGGAAGCTACAAAGGCAGAGTAGGTGGAAAAACAATGACGGAAGTAGGTTTGCCTTCCTATACCACAACACTGGAGTTTTAGACAAAAATGGGGCTATTCATTTCCAGGACAAAAATACCATAAAGTAAAAGGGAGATTTGGCCAAGACTTCACTACAGCTGTCTCTTCAATTTATCTAGAGGAATTTGATTTCTTTCAGCAGAACACTGGGTAACAGGACACTCCAGTTTCCAGTTTGTAAGTTTCCAGTGTTATAGGCTGACCCTTCAGAAAATGAATAATTTGTAAGGCAAGATGAGCCCCTGGGTCAGAGAACACATTCCCATCTCTACTGCCAGATAGTACTGCTGCCCAGGCCCAGAAATGAGATGTCCTAGGAGCCACTGAAGGAAAAGCAGGAGTCAGTGGTGTGTGTCACTCAGCTCAGACTCCATGTCTGTGTGCAAGAAACACGCCTGGAAAAACGGAAAATCAGTTCATTTGTGCTTTGTGGAAAAGTCGTGTAACAAAGTTACGTACAGCAATCAAATCAGAGTGATTTAATAGGTATTTCCAGATTAAAAATATTTTTCAGAGGCTGGGTGATGGCTCAGTGCTTCCTCTGTAAGCATGAGGCCCTGAATTCAAAACCCCAACATCAACATCAAAGTCGGGTACAGCATTGTGCCCCTGCAACGCCAGCACTTAAGGGCAGAGATGGGGACCATGGGAGCTTTCTGGCTAGACAGCTTAGCAGTATGTGAGGCCTCCAGTCCAGTGAGAGACCTACCCAAGGCAATAGGGCAGTGAACAGTAGAAGACAGGAGATGTGCATACACCACACACTCACACACTGCATACATATATGATTAATATGTACATGTACATTAAATGATCAGAGCACAGCTGTTCTAGGAGTCTCCAATTCTTCCAGTTATCTCCCGATACACTCAATTTACTCAGGATCTCCTTCACCCAACAACTTTGCTCATTTTCCCTATTATGGCTGTGTGTGTGTGTGTGTGTGTGTGTGAGAGAGAGAGAGAGAGAGAGAGAGAGNNAGAGAGAGAGAGAGAGAGAGAGAGAGAGAGAGAGAAGGAGGGAGGGAGGAAGAGGGGGAGAGGGAGGGAGGAAGAGAAGTAGGAAGGGGGGAAGGGAGAGAAAGAGAGAGAGAGAGATTGAGAGTTCACTAAATAGAGAGTTTAAAAAAGAAATGGTAAGCAGGTGAGTCAAAAGAAACCATGGATGGCCGGCAGCTGACACTAAGAGCACCTTATGTCTCCATCTCCTCAACCACACTCCGGCAGACCCAGTCATCTCCTGCCCAGCACCGTTACTTCTTGAGTTCCTTCTGCTCTTTTCGACTGGGTGCTTTTTCCTTTTCTACTCCTTCTACCTGCCAAGGTCCTTGCTTTTGAAAATCTGCTGCTCACAGTTTTCTCACTAAATGCCATGACTACTAATTACTGGTCATTTTGCCTAATTCTCTGTTTAGCTCTGTGGCACCATGTTGAGGCGGTGCCAGCTAGCATTCTGCTAAGCTTCACAGTGAGAACGACAGACCCTATCATTCAGCCACTTCCTAGTGGAGGCTTTCACTCTTCAGATGTATTAGCATGCTGACCGAACTGCTTGGATGAAGGAGAAGGCAAACAACAGTGTGTCGTATGTCCTTTAAATGGCATGGGGACTTGGAGACAGCTTAAAAAATACTCTCATGCAAAGACTGAAGTGTGGCCTCTCAGAAAGGAGGAACTCTGAGCA
The DNA here is from genome assembly GCA_001685075.1 of Bramus lutescens. NCBI lineage: Eukaryota > Metazoa > Chordata > Mammalia > Rodentia > Cricetidae > Bramus > Bramus lutescens. The sequence continues at coordinate 27,839 of LOEQ01003401.1, forward strand.
GAAGACACTCAGGGTTCCCTCTCAGGAGGAAATGGTGTTCTGGGCATATGAATCCATTGTAATTACATCATAGCCTCTCTAATTGCTTGCATTAATTTGCTTTTCAATGGAAATGATCAACAGCATATTTGACTACTATTTTAAGTAGTTCTATGTTTCATGAGTTATACTAATTGGGGAACCAGGATATTTGTCTAAATAATGAATGTAAAGTGAAAATTTGAAGATGTCCCTGTAGGAAACCAGAGCTTTGTCGCAAATTCAGCACTGACTGAGGTTTTTGAGCACATTGTTCTCTGCTGGGGTATTGTATATATTATAGGAAATTCAGCTCTGGTCTCCAGCAACTACATGGTGGCATCACCCTCATCCCTCCAATAAAAACATCTCCAAACACTGTCAAATGACCGTAGGGAGTAAAAAACATCTCCGTCTAGAAATAAATGGGATAAGGAAGATACAAGCAGATCACCAGGAAAGGAAATGGTTTTATGTGTGATTTACTGAAAATAGACACATAAGACAAACCAGGGAGAGTCAGTTGCACAAAGAAACCTGGAAAACCAAAACCTAAAATTTAGGAATTATCATCAATGTTATTTTCAATATAATTTGTGAATTAAATCAAGTAATTGCTAATACTTTTCTGTTTGTCTCAAAATATTGATAAGGAAAATAAGTCATTAATCATGTTTTTGTTTTCTCAATAATTTACTAAAATGAATATAAAAATATCAATAGACTTATGAGGCATGGAATGAGCTTATGAAATTTTGATGAAACTAAGCAGAAGATCTCCTGGGGAAATTGGTGTTAATGTTTGTCTCTGAAAGAAGGTGGTTCTCATTTCATACTCTCAGAAAGTCACAGAAAGTGGGCAAAGAATGTCTGATGGCTAAAGAATGACTGACTTTGACTTCTACCTACAGACAGGAAAAGTGAAGTAAAATCTCAGAGACAAACCTTCCTTCTTATTAACTATAAATTTTTTAAAAATTGAATTTTTGATATTATTTACAGATAGCATGGGAATGGCTCAGTGGGTAGGTTGCTAGATGTACAGGTGTGAGGACCTGAGTTTGGGTCCCCAACACGTAAGTCCATAGCTGCAAAGGAGTCAAGCAAAGTCCAGCACCTATGTCAATGGCTGCAAAGTAGTCGAGAAGATACTAGAAACACACTGGTCAGCTTATGCTAGAAAGCAGACATGAGAACTCCAGACAAAAAGAGAAACCCTGCTTAAAGAGAATAAGGCAGAGGGAAGCCACCACATGTCCCCTTCTAATCTCCATAGGATTGAGGATATATTTCTCTCCCTACTCATTAAAATTTACTTGGAGAGATGAAAAGGAATTTTACTTAAAATAAATACCCAAAACGTTTAACTTTGTGGGTTTTGCCAAGGTAATGAATAGAACTCTTTTAGAATAAAGTCAGATAATTTCTACATAGTCTAATCTTAGAATCTAAGCTATAGTATCAGTTTTTAAAGTAATTCTTGGTGAAAGTAATCCTCAATAATCAAAGGACATTATTTTTGTGCTTTATTTTGCTTATGACAGAAGGCAAAGCAGCACAGATTTTTATCAGGTAAAGCAGACTTGACTACCTTTTCTGTGTTGACCTGCCCGATTGTGTTTTTTTACTCTAAAACAACACAGAGGTGTTTAGAAACTGGCCCTCTCAAATCTTTGCTACTCTGGCCCAGGCCCTGGAAACATTAAGGGTGGATGGCATTGGATCACTGCCAAACTTTGGTCAGAACTCTAAGGCTGGAAAGGAAAGGACAAACGTTGTGGGGGAAGCAACTGCTGCCCCGGAGCAGGCAGTGTCATCAAAAGGGTCAGCGCTGGCTCTTCTCACCTTCACCGTGGTGTAATTGCTGCTTTCCTGGATGTGGATCAAAATACCATTCTCATTCCGCGTCCTGAATTTTACTTCCAGACTATTGACACCGAAAGGCTCCAACATGGCATCCCTTATGCTCTGTGTCAGCAAATACTCCCTCTTCTCGCTCTGACTCATGTGGTAGTCCAGGCGTCCTTTTCCTTCTAGTGATAAGGCAGTGTCCGGGGTGACAGCTGAAAGCCCAGAAGAAAGGGAAAATCTGAAGACTTTCACCAGACTTTTTTAGAGCATTCTTCAGAGGGGCACAAAGTATTAAAAATGACAAAAGTTCAAGATTCTGAAATTACTCTTCCTGGTTCTACTCTGAGAAAACAATTTCCATTTGTGAATAATTATGTAAGTGTATTGCCAATGGTTGAGTCCTTTTGGATCTGGGAAACATAAAATCCTTGATGACAATCATTAATCATTTGGGGGACTTGTCATCCAATCTCTGTGCTATGGGACCGAAAACCTGGACATGGACAACACAGCCAACTGCTAAAATGCACAATTCAAAACTTGAACCAATTTCAATGCATTCCAAAAATTATTAAGCAAGTATGTTTTTATAGTTGGAAACCTTTGGCTCTTTAGTCTTTAGTCCCCCTAGTCTCTGATTTCTAGATATATGAACCCAAAAAATTGTCTAGTCAAAGATTGCTAGCTGTAGTTCTACCTGGAGCCATCACCATGGATGGTTCGTCATCACATGCAATGACATTCAAAGACTCCCAGCCCAGAAGTAAGATGTTTGCATCAACATAACCCAGTTGCAGAGCTCAGGAAGGGAACGTAGGGAAATGGAATCAGGGGTAACTCTGTCCTGGGTCTTACACTCTAAACAGATAAACAGAATAACACATGCAGAATTATGTCTCACATGAGAAAAATGAGTCTCAGGACAGCTCATTACAGAACTACTATGTGTCAACTCATTTTTTTTCTTTTTCTGTGATAGCCAAGCTACTAAGATACATCTATGTTGACCACCTCTAAGATCTTTTGGATTATATTGTATTCCATTGTTATCGCTTATTTATCTTCATTTTCCTATTACAGTAGCAACAAATGTTTCCTTAAAAATTCATCAGGCTGAATTAAGTAGTAATCATTCATTTCAAAATAAAGCAGTTCTCATAAAGGCGGGCCCAAGGCACAGGATAGAATAGAATACACAGCATCCAATGAGAGAGCAAATCTTTACTGGTGGCTTGAGTATCACTGATGTCGTGATGACCGTAAGACTGGGGTTTAGGTGGAAAGTTATTAATGAGAAGACTGAACAATGCTGCTCAAAAACAACTTAAAATAACTTACTACTTTTATTTTAGCACATTTTAACACAATATTTGGAGCTGTGTGTAATCCAGTGATATTGTAAATTTTATATGACAAATATAAAAATCTGACCAGAGAAATACCCCCCAACAGTAGACAATATTTATCTGCAAACTGAGTATAGTTGCTGACTTTAAATTTCCTAACTACCCAATAAGTGACATAAAATAACCCAGTGGTACATTTATAAGGTGAAACTAATATTTAGTTATGATCCAATTCTTTGAGAGAATGCTACTCCTCTTTATATTAAAAAGCCAATTTGCAACTGTCTCTCCCTTTTTTTGGCACACGTAATGTTTGCCATGTTAGAGTCAGAATGCAGTAACTTGCTTAGGTGCACATATTTATACTTTCTGGGGCTGAGACGGCATGCAATGGATGTGACACATGGATGTGACACATGGATGTGACAGTAGTGACCTACATTTCTCACAGTACTTCCCAGTCAGGCCCTCCATGCACTGACACTGCTGCCATGACCAAAAGTCCACACAGGTGCCACCGTGTTGGCAAGGGTTGCGAGCACATGTGCCTTCTAGTCTAGGACACCTGCAAGAGAGTCACAGAAGAGATGGGTAAAGCACCAACCCGGAAGAACAACATTTGACTTGAAGCAGACACAGACTGATCAATGTGCTTACTCATAGGTTTACAGTATAGGAAGGGGCTTGCCCCAGCTACCCTGCAGCAATTAATGACACAGAAATCTCATAACATAGTCTACCTCACGCCAAAAGAGAAAGCTAAATTAAAATATCTTCTACAATGGCAACCAATGATATCAACTTCTGAAGGACCGCAGTGGTCCAGGAGTCCCTTATTAGCATGGTCCAGGGCCACATATTTACTTAGGACCATGTGCACCCCACAAAAACACTCATAATGATGGCCCACTTACAAGCCAGGTATGAACCAGGCATAGACATAAGGGAATGAATGAATCCATATAGTAAAGGAAAGAGGCTTTGTTTTCCTGTATGAATGACAGACAATAAAGGGAAAAATGGATATGCTGTTTGTTAGACAGAGATCCTCTGTACAGACTGAAGAGTGTATGGCCTTAGCAGATTTCTGTACCTCTACATTGAGGGCAAGTGGAGGACATTTGTATTTAGATCTCAAGAAAAGATTATCTCAGGATTAGGAAAAAGCAGTGGGAAGTCCTACTGTGAACTAGGAACCCAGGGTGTGTGAAACAACAGGGACAGAATGACCAGAAAGAGGGTGTGGACAAGTTACAGCTCAGGCCACATCATGAAAGCTCTGTCAGTCAGGTAAGGTAAGACCTCAATCTGGAGGCTTAGGATGTTAAGTATTTAGATTTTCACTTTTTAATGATAAGAAAATCTTGCTGGGTGTGGTGGCACACACCTTTAATCCCAGCACTTGGGAGGTAGAGGCAGGAGGATCTCAGAGTTTGAGGCCAGCCTGATCTACAGAGTGAGTTCCTGGACAGCCAGAGCTACACAGAGAAACCCTGTCTTGAAAAACCACCAATAGGTAGGTAGGTGGGTAGATAGATAGATAGATAGATATATAGATAGATAGATAGATAGATAGATAGATA
>LOEQ01003401.1:36923-49253 GCA_001685075.1 Bramus lutescens
TACAAGAGTTAGTTCCAGGACAGGCTCCAAAGCTACAGAGAAACCCTGTCTCAAGAAAACATTATATATATATGTGTGTGGGGGGGTACATATATATGTATATATGTATACACATATATAATGTGTGTGTGTACATGTGTAAGGATATATCATTTTCCCCTGCGGCCAAATTAATAATATCAGAAATATTCTTTTCATATTTAGTATTATTCACAACTTTCTGACCATGGTTCAGCTCGCGGTGCAGCCATGGGTAGATGGCCTCACCTGGTAACTGTGTCTGTGTCTTATAATGAGGTAGAAGACCAAGAAAGAATTGGTTTACACTGGGTTCTTCAGTTAGGGTAAGGTAACTCTAGCTAGAAGAGCAGTAATTTTAAATAAAACCCTAGATTGCCTTTAAACCCTTAGAGAAGTGTGGGCTGCTAATGCTTACGGCTGTTAGCTTCTTATCCTTCCTTTTCTTGAGACAACAGCACAGTTGTCATCACCCAATAAACACACACCCTGCCCTTTAATGGTAACCTCTATGCAGGCTTCCCAGGAGGAATGACTGCTGCAGAGCAACGACAGCAGGCTGAGGGAAGAGGGGGCCTCACCATTCCTGCCCGCCGTGCAATCACTGTGTGAAACTGTCCATCCGACACTTTCTTCATAGTGGTCAGTTTGTATGTCCCACTGCCCAGATTATAGGAGAACCGGAGTCTTTCTTCCGCTATTTCCAGAGCCAGGAACTCTGCCCGTTCTCCTGTCTGGTTGTCGTAGTTATAAAGCAATAAAGCATGACTTTTGATGGTTGCAAACTTGACATAAATGTAGTTGTTGTTGGGGTCCAGGCTGGGAAACTCCATATATGACAGTTCTTCAAATCCATAACTGTTCAGTTCACAGTGCTTCCCAAAGACACCTGCAGGGGACAGAGAGATGGATACTGAAGTCTAGCTATGTTTCCTTCAGTTATTCTTAACAAAACATTTTCAGTTATAATAATGAATTGTGTAGGTAAAAATTACATTAGCATCACCCCTTCCTCAAGTGTTACCCTAAGTTGCCACTCTTGTAAGTAGAGGAAGATCCACAGTCATGCTTGACATGAAGCAGATCTTGCTCACAGAATTGCAAAAAGAAGACACAGAAAACTATATGGCTTATGAGAGAAATGAGATTTCGATGTTGTTTTCTGTGTTAGGAATTTACCTATGCATTCCACAATTTCAAAAATTGAAGGTAATAGGAAGGAGTATGTTTGAGAAGAGTTCTCTCCCTAAATACTTTGAAAATTAGTTTGGTGATGTTTGTTAAATGTACTATGTTATAATAGTCAAACATAATATACAATTGTATTCTATTTTACTTTATTTTACTCTATTTTATGGATACATGGTTTCAGTGGAGCCCAGGCTGGCCTGAATCTCACAGAAATCTTCCTGCCTTGGCCTCCTAAGAGCTGGGATTAAAAGCGTGCACCACTACCAAGGCCACGATACATAATTATAATTCCTAAAAACCATATTAATTCAATTAAGGACAGTAGATTCATTTGTTTTGTCTTAAAAGAAATCCAGTCCCCCACTCAGCGGTATTTTCCAAGGCCACAGAATGAGGGAAAGGTATGTTGCCTCCAGCACAGAAGTCAGCATTTTAAGATCTGCTTATTAGTCATGTTCTTTTATTTTATGCAAATAGATCTTTGCCTGCCTTGGTGTCTGGGCACTACTTTTACACCTGGTACCCACCAAGGCCATACGAGAGCATCAGGTGCCCTGGAATTGGAACTGCAGATGGCTGAGAGCCACCATGTGGGTGTTAGGAATGGAACCTTGATCCTCTGGAGGAGCTGTTAGTGCCCTTAACCACCGAGCCCTCCCTCCTTGGGATGAGTCACAGGGGGCTTCTTTGGAGTAATTTTGCTTAGCGTTTCCATTTGTTTGCACGGCCTGTTTTGTCTTGAGAGTGAGTTTTGCTGCTGCTGCTGCACTAAGCCAAGTCCTTCTCCCCACACACTGGTAAATGTGGCTGACGATTGGAAAGTAACCCACAACAGCAGGCAGGGTTTATATCCAGCTTTGAAAAGGTTTCTTTCTTTAGTTTGGATTTTATGTTTATGGTAAATGCATTGAGTTAGAGTCTGGGAATAGCTGAGCTCAAAGGAATGAACGCCACTATTTCAGGGAACTTATAACTGAACTTCAGTCATAGAATCATGGGAAATGGAGGAATACATCAAAGACATACACTCTGATTTTACTTAACTATTTTGACTGAATCACATTTTCTATCCAGTCTTTGAGATAAAATAGCCTGGAAGCTTTTGCCAAGTATACATAGATTATCTTCTCATTTTCTGTCCAGGCAGAGATAAAAGTCAGTAAACTGACTAGGAAATATATACAATTTATTACTTTAAATCTTAAACCAAAGTTAAAAAATAAAAAATTATAAGAATGATACATATGTAATATAATGTGAACCTAGGCTTCATATGTCATTGCTTTACATCTACATACATTATTTAAATATTATGCATTTATCATCTATCATTTATCTACCTGTTATCTATCTATCTATCTATCTATCTATCTATCTATCTATCTATCTNNNNTCTATCTATCTATCTATCTATCTATCTATCTATCATCTATTATCTATTTATCTACCTGCATGATGCCTGTAGGGGCATATATCATACAGGCCCATATCTCTACACTGAATGGCGGCCAGACTTCCAGGCCATAGTTTGCACCTGGCCTCACAGAAGGTGGTCACCTAGCCTTTACAGACAAAGGGTCAGAATATGCTAATATAGTTCTGCTCCTTCTTTGTAATTTGGGGGACTCCTGGGATAGAGATGTTAATTTGGCCTATGTGACAGAGCTGGCATACAGAGCAGGAAGATAGGAAGACTTGACAAAATAGGAATAGAAAGGTGTGGACAATGGTGTGGACATGACTAAAGCCTGGTTACCTAGGAGGCAGAATGCTAATGAATTTCCCCCCAGTTTACATTTGAAGAATAAACACGGGTAGAATTTTCAGATGTGAACTCAGGATTTCATGAGGAATCATTGAGAATCTCCCTCCTGATAAAGCCATATAAGTTGTGTCTTTAATCCCACGCCTCCCCTCCGGTCTGGAGAAATAATTTATGTTCTGGGATTGCCTATCATCTACTTAACTCTCTAAACCTGTGTACTTATACATCTACGAATATATAAATGAATCAAAATCTAAAGAACAAGCCTTTGGCTGATGCGACTATAAAGGGAACAATTTTTTCTAACCTCAAAACTCCAAGGAAGGTAGTGTTTGGGGTCTATGTGTCTCTACCCTGTGTGTCACCACCCCGAGTCTTTGAGGCATTTCCATCCACTGCTTCTTGTGTGTGTGTCACCCACATTCAATTTGAGAAGGCAAATTACTTTTCCTTCTAATTCAGGCTGTGCAGCTTGGAACGATGTATTGGATGGATGATGAATTCCAAGGCTTTTTATGTTGTTTTTCTTTCTAAATGCTTCTCTGGTCATCTGACAAGGTCTACATTTCAACAGTGCTTTGGGGTTTTGCCTTTGGAAGGAATTAGCTGGGACCTGGACTACCAGCCTCATGTCTACTGTAATTTATAGTACGATTCCTCTTCCCCCAGGGATGTCTGCAGGGTGAGGGAAGGCACATTTGGGCCCCAAGGTATGACCCCTGATCATGCCCCTCGTAGAGTGGGTTTTATCTCAGCACCATATGGAAAACGATCTCAGCGTTTGGCACTAGTTGCTCTAAATGCTCCAATTTATTTTTTTCCTTTCCAAAACACAAGTTAAATCATGAAGCCTGACTGTGGGAGCTCTCAAAGAACTGGCCTTGTAGGAGATCCGAGGATATGGTTGTTTTCATATGGACAGACTCTCACTGCTTTGTGATCTTTCTGATAAGACCCTAAAAAAATGGAATATTGGCATGAAACCAGCACCGTGCACCTGTTCTCCAATCACATCCTCATGGTGGAATTCTTTGCCAGTTTTCCTGACTTTGGTAAAATTGATTTTACCGAACAATATTTTATTATTACCATTGTTATAATAATTATTAGTACTTCATTTATGTGATGCGGGGACATCTGAGTCACAGCACGCATGTGGAGATCAGAGGGAAGGCTTACAGACATGTCTCTGGTCACTAGAAACTCAGCCCCTCTCTACAGACACTAAAACTGCTGATCTCAAGCTCATCTAGCAGTGGGAACACAGGAGGAAAGGCAGGAGAACCAGCTTTATCCTCCCTAGAGACGGACAGGTCCCCAAAGATGTAATATGCTTCTGATGAGAGGTAAAGAAATCTTAGACAGATTAGTCATGGTTGCTTGCTGACCTATTTCTGGGTAACTTTGGAAGGTGCCTTGAAGAAATCAGTAGACACCACGGGAAGGTCTGATAATGTCCATCAAGAGAACACAGTAGTAGAGTTTTGTATTAGCTATTGAGAATTATCTGCAACAGCCCGGATGTATATTTAGTTCCCAAACTCATCTAGTAGAAACGGTTGAATTCATGTAGAAAGGAAACAAACAAACCAGAATCCTTTGACTCTTCTTAAAGATTTGATATGGAGTTGAAAGTGTTTGGAGGATATTTTAAGTATTAAGCTAAACATTACAAGAAGACGTCCATAAGGCTATTATTATCTTGAGGTTTTTTCTAAAAATAAATAAAGTGATGTACTTCGTAACATTTCCATAATTGACTTTAAAATGGTTAGCATTAAATATTTCATTTTACTTGAGTGCCTTTCGCAAAACGATTAATGGTCTCTTAATCATACATTGCCATAGTAGACTGTTCACCTATTCACAAATATACATATATATAATATTCACAAATATATATATATGTATATGTATGTTTATATATATGATTTATAGGAACAGGATCTGTTGTAGTACATGCTAGTCTTGAACTCTCTATGCTTCTAAGGATGACTTTGAACATCTGGTCCTCCTGCCTCCTCTCCATGAGGTGGTGACAATTAAACCCAATTAAACCCAAGGCTCAATGCAGGCAAGCCATCTACCAACTGAGCCACATCCCTAGACCCAGTCTCTAGATCAGTATAACAATGGATACATTCTACTCACCAAATGGACAATGGCAGTAATACGATTCCACACCACTCTGACAGGAGCCACCGTTGAAGCAGGGATTGCATTCACAGTAATTGACAGAAGATTCACACATTTTCCCTAAAATGTATCAAACTTGTTAAGAAGACTTAGAAATAAATATACTAACCACAACAACTATAACTATATGAAAAACTACATCCTTCAGGAACAAATCCCATAGAGACACAGAATCCCCTCTACTCCCCAACAGGACACTGGGATCATCTCTCAGAGTTTCGTATCCTATCTAGATGAGCTATTATAAAGATCTACACAATTTGCATATTTTGCGTAGTCATTTTGGAGAGAGGCCTGTTTTCAAAGGGCTTTCATATTAAAAGCATTCGAATTATTCCCCTGACTTTGATCCTCCTGTTGAGGTTGTGCCTTCACATTCAACACTGGGAATGGAGGTCAAACTTTTGCAATTCCATTACAGGAATTTCATTGACTCAGGCTTCTGAAAGGCAGAATTGGTGTGGCTGAGCTTGCAAAGCTACATCTTTACCACTCAATAAATAAATAAATAAATGAAAAAAAGAAGTGTCCCTTAACTTATTCAATGCCTTGTGTAAAGAAGAATAGGAAACAAGAAAACTCATCAATCACATTTTCAAATTCTTTCATTCATTCTCTACCACAGGCTACACACTTTGTCTTAGAAAATAATATGCTGTACATTTTCATCATATAAATGCTGTTCTTGTGGATCTTGTTAAATCCGATCCATTAATATTGGGCTAGGCAGAGAGTAGATGGAGAAATAGCAATTAAAAAGGCAGAGAGCTGCCTGGAGATGGCATTTTCTTTGTCACAGGAAAGAAAGCTGCTCATGCCACAGAAGAGTCCTTAGAAGTTGGAGGTTAGCACTGCCCATCTGGCAGCACATTGAGTCACTGAGGAGACAAGCCCTTGGGCTTGTCTGTGAGGGGGTTTCCAGATCCTGTCACTGGGGTGGGAATGTTGTCCATCTAAAGTGTGGTACCTCTCAGTGGACTGGAGCCCAGGGCTAAAGCAGAAGGGGAACCAAGCGCCAGAGTCCATCTCCCTGCCTTGCTGTGGATGCCATGTGACCAGCAGCGCCTGCTCCTGCTGACATGATGTCCCAAACTATGAGCCAAAGTAAACCCTTCCCTCGCTAAGCTGCTATTTTTGGCCTTTTTGACACAGACACAAGAAAAGTGACTAATATGGAAGCCCGTTTCCTGCCTGAGAGGTGACAGACAATGGCACTGACCAAGCAAGTTCCCTGCTTCTGTGCTCAGTTCATACAGGGCCAGGAGAGCATTTGCTCTCTTGGCAGCCAAAGTGCACTGTCTAAATCCTGTCTTCTTTTGTTGCTTCCGTCTATGTAAACATGAATAACTGTTAAAGTACTATTTCAACAGATATATTTGAGAATTACTAGTTTCCTGATTCTAACAGTGAGAGAGTGTAGTTTCTAGTTAATTTCCAATTATTGAAATTTAGACTCCTATTTTTATAGTCATCTTCAACAAATCTGTTTCCATGTGTGTGTACATATGTGTATGAGTGTGTGTGCCCACAATATATTGGTGTGTGAGTGTTTGTGTGTGTGTACACGTACATGGAGGCCATGTGTCTATGCCAGGAGTCTCCCTCAGTGGCTATCTACTTCAGGTGTTGACCTGCTGTTTCACTGAACCCAGAGTTCATTGGCTAAGTGAAGCTGGCTGGCTACTCAACTCCAGGACTCCCCCTGCCTCACCTTCTCCAACTGTGGAATTACAGGCACATCATCACACCAAGCTTTTAAAGCATACCTTATGGATCTGAACGTGGCCCCCCTCACAAGTGGCAGCCAGCAATCTTCCATCTGTGCCAATTTCCCAACCCTCAGTTGCTTTTTCAGTACTAGGGCCTGGGCTTCCGCTGTAAGCTGGGCAAGCACTCTGCAGAGCTGTCTTTACTGCACTTTGGGTGTCTTGCAATGCATATGTTTTGTCCCCACAGTTAGAGAAGGCTGACCACAGACAATGCCTTACATCACAGCAACTTTGCTCTAAACACATCTTAAGCTTTTGTTTAGCTCATTTTTGTTTTCGCGGCTTGATTCTGAAGCCACAGTGGTTTGAGTCTGACATTATAAATCTGAGTCAGTCAGGCCTAGTGGCACTGCTAAGCCATTTCTGAGCATTACAGAATCACGCATTCAGTGTTTTCCTTTATAAACAGCATCGTCCGCCCTCTGACATGGCAGAACACAGAGCACATTTTCATAACACCCCTGAACTCTAAGGGGAGAACAAGAGAATAAACAAGTGACACATTTAGAGGCACCAAAAATAAGTTTGTAGTGTGGTAGGAGTGAGACACGGGCTAGACTATGTTATTGTAAGCTTGTGCTGAACTTCACACCATTGACGATGGCTAGAGACACATCCCCCTCCATCTGGCAACTCATTTTCCTACTGGATAAGGCATACACCTTTTTTAAAGTATGCTTTTCTCCTTATTAAAATGTCATCATTATCCATTACAGATTTTAAAAAGTTCTACTAACTGAACTCTTGATTATTTTCCTACAAGAAAGTCATACACCACATCCTTCTTTTACTGCAGAAGAATATGCGATTTTCACATGGACTAACAGTGTAAGTACTGTTGGATTTCTCTACTCCCTTCCTTATCTGAATTTTTCTTTTAGAGTCATGCTAAAATTGGCATGTATTATATATGTGAGCCTATATATCTTACAGGCAGTAAATGTAAGACATAGATTGTGGGACCATATTAGTGGGCTATAAAATGAAAGCCTCATTTCCTAAAGATAAGAGACAGGAAGGCAAGGACAGAGAAACCTAGGCTGGACCATCAGGATCATGGTCTCCCATGTTTTGTAAGAAACAGCAGAAGTTTTAAACCCAGGTAGCTAATCTTTTAAATTTCTACTCCAGCGGCTGGAGAGATGGCTCAGTAGTCAAGGGAAAATCCTACTCTTCCAAAGTACTGGTGTTGGGTTCTCAGCACCCACCTCAGGTGGCTCATAAGTACCTGGATGGGACTTAGCGCCCTCTTCTGACATCTACAGACATTGCACTCAGATACACATACCACCACACAGACAAACACACATACACTGAATTAAAAATAAAATAAATCGTTAAGAAACTAACTCTAATTTGAGTTTAATCCTTTTGTAAATATCATCTTTTAATTTTTCCATTTAATAATAAAATAAAATCAGATGTTCTTTTTGTGTACTTTTAATATGAATTTCTTGTCATTCACAAATGATAACTTTCATGTAAATATCTAAGTTTAATTTAAATATTCACTAAAGGTTATTTCAGATAGCTCAAAGAGGAGTGTAAAAACACCCTATAATAAATATAAGCTTTGATAAAGCATTTCAAAATATACAGCAAGTAAAGTCATGGCTGCTAGAGAATAGGAAATGGTCTGAGAATGATTGTCTTCACAGGCAACAGGTATTTTCAGGGGAAAATAAACTATCCTTTTGTTAGTTATTTTAATTTAAAGAAGTTTTACTCTCAGAATTTTTTTAGAAAATAATAATCAAAAATATATAAATAACTTCATGAAGGAGTTAGTTTTGTCAGTATATATGAGTTATTCACCATTTAAAGGCAAATTTCTTAGTTCTCCTTTAATGAATAAAAATTATTTGAAATTCATTCTATCGAAAGAGTTGGTCAAGCTAGATATTTATATTCAAAGACACACCTTGAAAGAGTAAGGATTTGATTTAAATTTCAGAATCTAAAAGAGCCACCAAATGTCTTCTCAGGTGTTTAAAGTTCAGACTCTAAGTCCCAGATGGGAACCAACAGTCAGTCCTGAATTGTTCTGTGTGGGTGGGTGACCCTGCAAAGCGCTTCTGTTAAGGGTGTAAGGTCAGGCAGAGATGGCAGATTCCAGTCACTACAGCATCTCCTGGTATGATACTCCTTATGCTGCAGCCGTGTGGAACCCATTTTTGGCTCATTAACCTAATGTTCCGAGTCGATCAGCAGTCCCTACCAGAGGCTTGTCCCTTGCATGCTCTCTGGAAGAGGCACAGAGCAGATAGGAGCTCTTTTGTGATATTTTGATTGCGTTCTGACAATGCTTGCTTGGAGTCAGGGTGCAGAGGCAGCCACTAGCCGACCAAAATTAACCATAGAGGTTTGGAGGACTGTAGACAGAGAGGAGACAGAAAGTAGTAAGCGGGACTGAGAGAGGATCTCAGCCTTTTTGGAGGGAGGAACAGAAGACATAGGAGGTGACGAGTGGCTGCTCCCTGCTTCTCTGATCTTTCGGATTCTCACCATGATATTTGACTCCCAATTTTTTCTTATATTAATTTTTAATTATATTAATGCTTCACTGCATGGCCATCATGTGAAGTGCCACTGGTAGTAAATGAATGTGCACAGGAGACTGTGCACATGCGTTTACTACCCTCGTGAGTGTTTTGAAGAATGACTTGCTCTTGCTGCTTTGACATCAGGCCATTAACTGTGCTGATAATCACTATGTATCGTAGATAAATGGAGTATCGCTCTGGGTTGTGAAGATTCTGATCACATGGAAAATGGGAACTAGCAAGGGTGAAAACGCATGTGTAATCTTTACGTGGGGTGTCCACACCACTCCTGGGAGTATAGTTTCAGTTTACGTGATGTGCTCAGTCAAAAATGCATGATCTGCAGCAAAAGATGGGAGGTAAATTGAACTCAGACTGAATACAGAAGAACAGAGACTGAATACTGAGGCTTTGCTGAGCACAGGCTGAAGATGGAAGTGTTTGGTGAACACCGACTGTCCCTATTGGGAGTACCTGCAATGCATTTATTAAAGAAAAATACTCAATGCTTAGTTGTTCCACACCATATGGTTTTTGATAATTAGAGAGGAGCTAAGCTACCTATTAGCTATTAAACAGAACCCTTCTGTGTAGGTAAGGATTTTTTTTTTGAGATCCTATAGTTGATGGGACTTTTTGCTTTCCCAAACACAACTATGCTCTGCCATCACAAACACTGTTACATCTTTTGAGTTTATACACAGAGGAGAAAGGGAACATAGGAACTATTTCAATCTATTTTGTATGCAAATAACTTTATTAAAATACTTTATTGCTAATATTTAGGTATGTGTTAGTCATTCTGAGGATGCATGCTTGGAATAATTTTTAAAATATCTATTATTTTTTGTGTGGGGGTGTTTTTCCTGCTTGTTACATCTGTCCACTAAGTGCATGCAGTTCCTATGGAGGCCAGAAAAGGGTGTCAGAGTCCCTGGAACCAGAGTTACAAAGGTTATGATCTGCCATGTGAATGCTGGGAACCAAGCCCCTGTCCTCTGCAAGAGCAGAAAATGCTCTTAGCTGCTGTCAGCTCTCCACCCCCTCAGAAACTTTTAAAGTTAATTTAGTACCAAGTAGTTATTTCTGCACACTGTGTAAACAGTTTTCATCCCTTTTTTCAGGGAAAGGTACTCACAGGGAATTTAGTTCATCAATGTGTTTTCCTCAAAGTATTTTTTCTTTAGAAAGGTGTGCCGTGATAACTCAAAGAGTTCTTTTCTTTTGTACCACACATCTTTGTCACCACGAGTTGTCACAGCACTCACATATAACTTGGGATTCTCTTTTCAATATCTCATCCTCTGTCCATTCTGTGAAAGCATATGTTTGGCAAGCTCCTTAGGAAAAATTACTATGTATACCCTGTATATAACTTTTCTCTGTCTGGAAAAATTTTATACTATAAATTGACACAAAAGTGATGAATGGATAAATTTTAACTCCCCCTAGAATAATAAGACATGCCTTGAAGCACTGGGAAATGTCACATGGTAAGAAGCCCAAGGCATACTTTCTAAAGCCACACTGACCTGCACCCATACTGCGGCAAAACCTAGGAAATATGTTCAAGTGTTCCACAGTAAAATAAACTTGTTATTATCTTCTACTCTACTCAAAAATCCTCTCTGTAATATGAAATTTAAATCGTAGGAAAGTGTACTTAAACAATAAGACTACCCACTTTAATACGGAATGTCAACTTGCTGGGATTTAGAGTCACCTAGGAGACACAGCTCTGGGCGTGTCTGTGAGCATGTTTTGAGCAAAGTTTAACTGAGGATCATGAATGTAGGTGGCTCAACCCTTGACCTGGAGTCTTGAGCTGAATAAAATGATGAAAGTGCTGGGTCAACAGTGTTCATTTCCCTCGGCTTCCTGACTGGGGCAGTAATGTGCCCACCCACCTTCCATTCCTTCCTCCATGCTTTCTATGTCATGATAGCTTGTACCCTCCAACTGAGCCAAAGTGAATCCTCATCCCTAAGGTGATTCCATTGGGCATTTTATCATAGCAATGAGAGAAGGAACACATACAGAAACATAAAGAAAGGGGGTAGATGTCACAGACTCACTGTATTTTCTTTTGTTTTATTTCTGGTAACTAAGACTTTGGAACCTAAGTTATACAAAAAGCAATAATAAATGTCTTTAAATCATACATTCATATAACACTGTCACATGTTTATTATGTGTAGAGTTCTATGCTTACTCTGGAAAATTAAATTTAATAAATATAAAACTGGGCAATAAAACAATAATGCTGCAATCATCATATACCCTCTTCCTGCTTCCATGACATGACTATCATTTTTATGCTTACAGATTTATTGGGAGTTTTCAGGCACCCAGACACTCCCCACACAAACCTGCTAGGAGCACGTCAATCACAACCTCTCACTCTTCTTACCTCTTCTAAACGTTAGCAGAGCTTCCCATACTGAGAAGAAATACAGCAATGCCTCCCCTGCTCCCTCTCCCTCGCTGTGTGTCTCTCTGCATGTCTGTCTTTCTGTCTCTGTCTCTGCCTTTCTTCCCCTCCTATCTGTCTATCCTGCATGTATATGATGTATAAGACATGAGGATCACTGAATAGTCGTAGTTTGTAATTTTGTAGGCTTTAAAATGTAGATAAAACACAAGAGAAGATCTATAATATTAAATGGAGTCTGAGAAAAATACATCAGGTGAAGCAATTCTGTCAGAATCATATGGATATATGTGTTTCTGTGGTTACCGAAGCATGGGTATAACAGGGCACTGCCATAAGTTGACATCTACCAAAGAGGTTTGCACCTGTGGTCCAAACCCACTCTTTCCCTCCTCCCCCCACCTCCTTAGCCTCTGA
>LOEQ01003401.1:71380-115987 GCA_001685075.1 Bramus lutescens
TGTGTGTGTGTGTGTGTGTGGTGACTGTCTTGTGAAGTATCTGTGTGTGTATATGTGTGATGTATATGATTATGTGCCTGCATGTTTATGATGTGTGCATGTATCTATGTGCTGGTATGCCTGAGTGTGTATTACCTTTGTGGAGTGTGTGTGTGTGTGTGTAGTGACTGTCTTGTGCAGTATGTGTGTACATATGTGTGATGTGTATGACTATGTGCCTGCATGTTTATGATGTATGTGTGTGTGTATCTATGTGCTGGTATGCCTTGTGCGGATGTGTAGTGACTTTCTTATGCATTATCTGTGTGTGTATATGTGTCAAGTGTATGACTATGTGCCTGCATGTTTATGATGTGTGTGTGTGCGCGCGCGCACGTGCATGTGCGCACAAAGGACAAAGAGGGCATCAGATTCTCCTGAGCCAAAGTTGCAAGCAGCTGTGAGCCTCCCGACTTGGGTGCTAAAATGCAAATAAGGCCCACCAGAAAGGCAGTACACCACTGAGCCACCCTCCACCCCAATACTACAGTTATGAATTCTTACCTCCTAACCCAATTCTCAGGCCCTAATATTATTATTGAAATCGTAATATCAGATCTATGATTATTTAAGGTGGGAGAGTCTCCTTTAAATGCATATTACATGAATCAGATGCTGTTTTTAATTTTACTGATTCTCTGAACTGTAAAGAATTAGGCTTTTTTAAAGAACAAAAATTCAGCCTACAGACAACAAAAGGGCGATATGGATTCTCTCAACAGTCTTTTCCCCCATTCATCAGCCTGAGGTCAAACCACAGCACCCTGCTGCTCGTATTTACCCTCCACTGTCACTCTTTGAAAAAACAAACTCTTCCTCATCTTTATAAAAGTCCACAATGACAGCCCACGTTCCATCTGTTTAATTTCTTTCATTTCACATGTGGAAGTCAACACTGCAGACTGACCTTGCGGAAGGAGGCTCAGTGAGCTGAGCACCTCAGCAGCAAAGGTTTGTAAGGTGGGCTATACCCTAAGGCCGAGGACAGAGAGCAAGGCTGGGGACAAAGGTCAAAGGCTGAGAGATTTCCAATTGCACAAGCACAGAAGGCCTAATGGAGTCGGCATTCCAGGAAAAGTGTAGCCTCAACACCCTGATAATGGTGCTGTAACAAAGCCAGATGCTCCCGTCTCATCTGGACTCATTGATCAGAACCAGGCGCAATCAGGGAAAGAGGCGGATAGAGAGACACACCCAGCGGAGTGTGACCTAATGAAAGGGATGGAGTATACAAACCAAACAAAAGGCAAGGTCTCAGAAGCCAGTAATTATGAGAGCCAGGACCCTTGAATTAGAAGTTAGAACACCAATTATAATCCAAAAGTCCAATTGTAATCAGTAATCAGAAGATAAAGGAATTTCAGAGTTCAATTTGTAAAATTATATGTATTATATAAAAATATGCATGTATTTATCTATAGATGCATATGCACATAAACTTGTACACGAGGGTAAACTTACAAGAGATTTCCTAGATTTTGACAACATGTAACCAAAGCTCACCACACCTGGTTTCTGATTCACATTTTCTGTTCTTGAATTTGGGAATGTATTAAATTCGTGCCGTCATTATGACTGAAGGCACCGGAAGCTCAGGCACATCAAAATGAAGTTTAAGTGAGTTTAAAGAATGGTTTTCAAAAGACACAAGGGTTCTTCGAGAAAACATACATAAGTATAATAAATGAGACCATATCCCTGATGTCTACACTGCACACAAACTGAACTTTTGAGTGAGGCCCTCGCCATTACACACATTCTTCCTCAGTGGGAAAGGCTGGGGCAGAAGCAGAATTTTGCTCCGTCCTGTTGCTTCTCAGCGAAGCTAATCTCGTTCCTGACAGCCATCACGCAATATGCTGAGCTCCATGAGCTGACACGTGTGTTGGATGCCATAAAGTCTAGATGTGGCATCTGTCCCCAGAAGACTGGCTTATTTGTCTCACAGTTATCAAATCGCCCCTGAAAATGGCCTGAAGTTCATCATGTCATGTTGCCACCAAAGGTTTGCAGGTTATATTTACACTTGGATCCAGAAAGCATGGCAAATGGAATACACAAGCCATTTTAAATATGACCAACAACTTTGCATGATTTTAATTCTGTAAAACACTGTGTTATGACCAGTTACTCATTCTGTGAGCCAGTATTAATAAACCAAATATATACCCGTGGCTATCACTTGACATGTTTTAGGATTGTCAGTGCAAGCTGCATTCTACAGAGACAAAGGGGAACAGAAAGAAATAGTAATGTTTTGCAAATGGCTACACATGGCCCTACGCATTAGTAGCCTGTGCAGTCAAAGTAGTCAAAATCTTACCGCATGTGCGTTTTACAAGAAAGTTAAAAATTTATAAAATTAAATGGCAGCAGGTCAAACTGACCTCCACCCGCTTTGCCACTCAATGAAAACACCAAGCTACAGACAGACTCACAGAGTCCGTCAGTCAAGCCACGATCTGCTGTGTGTGTTTACCTGTGGGTTTTGTTTGACATTGGCAACAGTCTTTCCTCTTCTCAGAGCCTTGTGTCCCCAGCTTCAAAGCTCAGACAAGAGTGAAATGCAGGGTGCTTTGCTACGTTTTAATCTTATAGTATGAACTGGAAATCCTAGGTCTGACTCAGGACTGTTTTTAAAGTTAAATTTTTGTGAGTTTTAAATCTCCAGAAAATAAAATTCTCTACAGTAAGAATTTCTAATATTAAATTTTTAAATCAAAATGTCACCATGTCCTCACCAGGAAGGTGGCATAAGGTGTTTGATTAAAGACTAGGTGATATAAAGAAAAAAATTAAATATGTTGATTGTTACTAAGAGACATGATACAAATCCTCATTAGAAAAGAGAGGAAATGAATTTTGAAATAAACATTTCAATTTATTAATTAAAATAATTAAAGTATTAATTATTAAACTCCTGGCTAAATCCAAACTTGTTTTTTAGAAATAAAAATATTATTTGGACATAAACAAAGTGACATCAGACTCAAATGTACAAGGAAGCTCCATGAAATTGATTTCTGATAAGTGAAGGAAACTTCACCAGGGAGAGTTGTGTCAGTAAAACACAGCCTTTCTGAAATAAAACCCTCCTCAGATGGATAAGGTTGTACAAACCACATAGCCTTTGTTACCGCAGATCCATTTGTGAGCCAGTGACCTGCCCTTCCACTAGGCAATGTGGTGAACATTGTTAAATCGAAATGTCACCATGTCCTCACCAGGAAGGTGGCATAAGGTGTTTGATTCTTCGAGTTGTTCACGTGAAGTTTTGCAAACTTATGCTGTCCTCCATTAAGACACCATCCCCACCGTCTCAGAATGCAGCCCATTCCATCTTTCAGCCAGATGATAAATGTCCTTAATTAGAAATGCTGATAACTGCACTTGTCCCCACAGACCTATTAATTATCCCAGTCACAGACACTCTGAAGTGGAACCTTTTGGCCAAAGCTACAGTCGAACTATTGTCCTGTCTTAGTCTCCCTGTTTGGGGATCAGGGATGAGGCATTTTATTTATGTTCAGATAAATGTCACCCCCTTATTAAATGCAAAGCCACAGCCTAACTGTCTATACTTATATGCAAAGCACATCATACATGCTATGTCATGTTAGTAGAATATAAACATACTAGGTATTGTGTGGAAACCTTGAATGTACATTTCCTGATATGATGTGGGTGGTAAACGGGAGACTCTAATTTACAAATAGACTCCCACAAGAGTGCTTTTAATGATGTAGAGTCATAAATACTTTTTAATTCCTAAGTCAGTGTTTTTATTAAATAAAAATGTCAATCCCCAAAGAAG
This sequence comes from Bramus lutescens, assembly GCA_001685075.1. Classification (NCBI taxonomy): domain Eukaryota; kingdom Metazoa; phylum Chordata; class Mammalia; order Rodentia; family Cricetidae; genus Bramus; species Bramus lutescens. The sequence continues at coordinate 75,234 of LOEQ01003401.1, forward strand.
AAACTCATAAATACTCCGTAGAAGGGAATGTGGTGGGCAAAGGTGGAAACAGTTAATCTCAGGAAGGAACTTGTCCTTGATGTCATTAGAAGTGCTCAAAGTGTGCAGCTAGGATAGACCCCACCCAAGGACTTGGCTCTAACCATCATCCAGGGGTTTGGGCTTTCATTTTGAAACCATCACTTTTAAAATTTTACGTACCTAACTAGCTATTGTGTGAGTGAATGAGATGGTGAACTATGTCTTCTTCTTAGGAGCACCAGGTGTGCACAGAGTCCGCGCCTACAAAGTGTCATCATTCCCTAAGGGGTACCCACCGGAATAGCTTCTCTGAGAAATAAGTGTCTATATCCAGAATCTACTTGACTTATCAAACTGGATTTCTCATTATATCACAAATAAAACATGTCTAAAAATAATTCTGGTTAATCTGCACTGAAATATTTGTTTTGTAATTTTTTAAATAATATTTTATTGACTATCTGAGGATCTCATGCAACGTATTTCAATGTTATTTACTCCTCTCCCTCAACTCCTTCCAGATCCACCCCCACCCCCTTCCCACCCAACTTTGCCTTTGGCTTTGGTGTTGGCTCAGTGGTTTGTTTGTTTGTTTGTCTGTTTTATCAATACAGGGCAGTTTATGGCACCCAAGTGCTCTTAGGTGTGAGGCCTGCCACGGAGTGTGGCAAACTACCACACATCAAAGAAACCAAACAACAGCCATTGATTGTCAACAGCTTCTAGTGCCTTTCATGCCCAGACCCCACTTCTAGGCTGGGATTTTGCCAGGCTTGAGCTTGTACCAGCCTTGGGCAAGCTGTCACGGTTGATGTGCAGCTGCCCTGTAAGGTCCAGAGAACACAGCTTCCTTGAGGTCATCCACCATCTCTAACTCTTCTGTTCTTGCCATCTGCTAGGAAAACCCCTGCGCCTAGAGAGAAAGGCTGTGATAAAGATGTCCCATTTAGGATCTCATTCTCTGCACACCGACCAGTTAAGGGTACCTGTGCTAACTGCTAAGGAGAAGCTTCTCTGGTGAGGTTTGAGCATCTCATTGATTTGTGAGTCTAGCAGGAAGTCAGAAGTTATTTTAGGACTCTGTCCATCCAGCAGAATTGTAGTAGGTAGGTTCCCTTCTAGGGCTTATGATCTGTCTAGCCAAAGACTCTTGGTCAAAGTAACAATGTCAGGTATGGGTTCTGTCTCACAGAACAGGCCCTAAATCCAGTCCAAAATGATTGGTGAGTCTCATAACATTCATGCCGCTATGCCCCATGGGTTGTGACTTGTCCATCCAATCATTATTGTAACTCACAAGGTTCATAGCTGAGTGACATTGGGGATTATTTTTTTCCTCCTTCAAGCTCTACAAAGCTAGCCAGTAGGAATGACGCTTCTGGATGTGGACTAGCTTTACTTCCCCATGTTCTATGACCCACGTATATGGTGGCTTCAGCAAAAGAATCTTATCTCAAGCCCTAAAATCTTTATTCTTCCATTTAACATTTGCTCAGAGCAATGGTCTATGTATGAGCCATGTTTTGTTTATCTGGTTTCTTAACTTCCTTCACCTCCACATCCATGTTCACGTCCAGAGGACTGCATCTTCAAAATTGATATGATCATTAACTATTGCCTGAATGGGGTTCAGAATGTGCACTATCTCAGCATATTGAATATTTTTATATAAAGAAATTTGGGAGGTGGTGAATCAAAAAAAAAATGGGAACAGCCTACAAAGCCTTTGGTGGGAGAGGCATGGGCCCTGCCCCTGTAGCCAAACTTGGCTCAAGGGGGATTTTAAGCATTTAAAACAATCAGTTTCCTCTGTAGGTCCTTAGTACACAGGGCAGCCTGAGCCTTAGGCAGTCCCATTGCATTTCATGACAGAGATTAGTTTAAACAACTAAGACCAAGCAGACAGCCCTGAAAGCCCAGCCATGGGTTACTAAACTCTGCACTTTTCCTTACAGAAGGCTTTTTCACAAATATGCTACTGGTCAAAATGTAATGGGACTTTAAATACAAGTATGATAAACAAACATGAATGGCAGGCACAAATTAAAATGGCAGGATGGCAGATGTGATGTGATCTGACTGAAGCCTCTGTTACTCCACTGATGGCTGACTGAATGGTGTCCCCATCTTCCCTCACTATTCCATGTGCGTCCTTCCAGCATCTTTGCACTCAGTTGATGAGGACACTCCTCTGCAGGAGTGTGAGACCTTTATTGGGCCAAGGGTACACCTGTAGCTGCTTAATCCAGCTAGAATCCCTAAACCAACTCTCACAATAGCAGGCTAATGTGTAATTGGTAAGGAATTTTTGGCATTTCCACTCATCTAATTAGGCACCCATTTTGTTTCTGGGGATTCTCATTGAGCAGACAGAGGAACCCTACTTTCTCTTGGAAGGGTAAAATGGTTGAAGAGGAACACAAGTCAAACACCCAGGTACGTTCTGTCCCATACAAGCATTTGGAACAGCAATCAGTATTAGGAAGAAACTGTTAAGTGTAGGAAGAATAAGACCCTGGCTGATGTGGAAAAGAAACGTGAGTTTAGCGCCAGGCCAGTCCCATCTGAATAGCTGACATTTTGCCTAAATCTAGTACCAGAATAACCAGGAAATAAATGTTCCCCTAACATCAATTGTAAGCCTGTGGGCCATGATCCCTGAAGACCATCAGGAAGCATAGATATACACATTAGGATTATAACAGGAGCAAAATGACAGTTTTGAAGTAACAACAATAAAAGTATATGGCTGTGGGGTCATCCCAACATGAGGAACTGTATTAAGGATTACAGCATTAGGAAGGCTGAGAACCACTGCACCAACACAACAGAAACTAATCAAAAGGAAACTCAGCACAGATGCGCACCCAATTCAAACAGAGCCCAAGTACAAAGGCCCAGAGAAGGAGAAAAGCTGTGGGCTCCCTAGCGAGTCTGGCATCTGCAGAGGGCAGTCACCCTAGTATCTGATCCTAAGATGCAAAGAACTCAAATCCTATGCAGTGGCCAGGTTCTGTGCTGTGAATACATGTTGGCTGGCTTCAAACTAGCAAGCTGGTGCTGGGATGCAGCTAAGTGCAAGATAATGACCTGGAATGCACTAAGCCATGGCTTCAGTCTCCAGCACCTCATAAACTAAGCCTTATGCTATAAGTCTGTAATTCCAGAACTAGGAATCAGAAGGTGAAAGTCACCATGGGTATTTAGCAAGTTCCAGGCCTGTCTAGGCTATATGAGACTCTATCTAAAAACCGAAACTAATAACATTATTGCATAGAATGAAAGGGTGGGAGCAAACAGTGGAAGCTGGTGCTCCTGTGCCATGATTACTCGGGGTGAAGGTGACAGGAAGTGTTAAGGGGAGATCATACAGGCAGAAAGCACCTGCGGAGTCTGTCATGTCCTCCAGAGGAGTTTTGGAAATCATTGGAGGATTTTTAAGACAGCAGCGAGGTTCAATGATCCAATTTATGATCTCGAAGGCTCATCTGCTGCCTTTAGAATAGCACAGCATGCAGGAGAAAAGGTGGCCACTGAGGGGGTTGTCATCACATGCCTGGATGTCACGGTAGAGAGGACAATCATGAGATACACTTGGCGGTTTTGGACCTTTTGAATCTGAGCCCACTTGTTAATGAACTTAATCCACAGAGGAAACTGGATAAAGAATGGTAAGAATTTTCCTTCACTACCTGTGTAACAAAGAGGGGTGGGGAGGAGTCACATTTACTGTGTGTCTACTAAGTTTGAGAAATGTCTATCAAGTATGAAGCATGATACCAATAGCTAATAACCCAGACTCTTACCTGTTTGTGCAATAGAAATTAATATTGTAAATAAGTTACAGGCAATGTGTCCAAAGCATTGGAACTAGAATATAGAAGAAGTCTCTAATCCTAGGCTGAACACTCAGGTCTGTGTATTTAACTCCAAGGCTGGATTTTCATTTTATAAATTAGCATTCCATACTAAACTTTTAAGTATGCTGTGCTGGCTTCTCTGTTCAGGCTGTTTATTATACCTTGACGTCTTATGTACTGTACTGTGAGAACATGGTTGGCAAACCCTTGCAAAGGAGGTTACTTAGAAACAGGGCATGTAACCCTATGAAGGACATTAGCTGTGTCAACATGATCTCCTCAACCAGGAGAGCCAGGATGGCTTTCATTCCTCTATGAGAAAGCACCATAGGCTTGGAAGGCCTCTACTCTGCTATACCACATACTCAAGAAGACATCAAAGTAAGCAACACATAGCACAAATGCCAACAATCAACACATAAAGCAGACAAAATGCCCATATCTCTAGCTGAAGACAAGCCGAATATCCTGTTTAATTCAGCTGCAGCATGTTCAGCATTTTAATGGTATAAGAAGGCTGAGCTGGAATTTTTATTCAGCCTGTTCTGCTGTGGCTTTTCAGTGAGGCAAATTCGGTCTCTCCCAAGTTGAAAGGCAGAGCCGTGCTTCCCAGGAACATGGGACAGAGAGCTTTTCCATGCACCGCCTTGCGGACATTAAGTCAGAAAATGGAGGACTAAATTAAGAGTTTAGAGTCCTGCCTAGCTATACACTGTGGTGTCAATTCCTAGCATATGGCCACAGCTGGGCGGCCCTAGGCTGTCAACAAGTTAGAATTTCAAGAGAGAAAAACAGGCGATTTGCAAGATACGGAATGAAACTGTTGGGCTTTTTCTCTGACGAGCATTCTGACTTCTTTTTTCTGATCTTCGAACACACCAAATTTGACAATATGTCATCTGAGATCTCACTCCTTCGTCTCTTTCTGAATTTTTTTTATGTCACCTACTGTTCTGACTGTTAAATCATAGCAACAAGCATGCATTTCAGTCCCTTGTCACAGATCTCAAGCCTAGAACATAAGAGTGAGCTGTGGCTTATGAGACTTGATACCACCATTTTTTTTATATTTCCTTGAAAGTGGGGTTACACATCCTGTCAAATGTGTTGAGGGTTTTGCCTTCAACCCTGGGGCAATAGCAAAAGCTTGTATTGTCTTGGGTGTCCCTTAGATTTTCCTTACTAACAACTCTAAACAAGCATTCCCATGCCTCCCACTGGGGTTTGTTAGTCTATGACTCTTGAGGGGAGTATTATCATCCTTAGCGGTATAATTTCCTTTATTTAAACAAGACCTTTTCACTGCCACCAGTTAATTGTTCAACATGGGTGGGGTATATCTCATAGGGCACCTCCCTTAGATGAAGAGCTACAGACAGTGAATGGCTTCTGAGAAAGGGAGACTCAGCCTTCTGCAAGGACCAGTCCCTGATAGCTTATCCAATAAAAGAGTGGTCAGCCCTAAACAATTACGCATAAGCACATATACGCAATGCTAACTGGATTCAGTGGGTTATATTCAAACATCTGTGTGGTGATGATAATATTGAAAGAAGAGGTTGTGTACTTGAGAGTGAGTCAGGGGAGCACAGGAAGAGTTAGAAAGCGAGAGGTTGGGCTAAATACAATACTCAAGTATAAAATTCTCCAAAGTGTAAAATTAAATAAATAAGTATATGTGGAAGTTTTTGGGCACAGGGTGTGGTCATCAAGGCTGTGACTGTCAATGGCTTGGAAAGATTCTAGTGAACTCTTTACGTTTGCTTTTGTTGTCCAGATAAACAGCATGGCCAGAAGCAACTTGGAGGAGGAAAGGGTTTTGTTCAGCTTCTACTGTCAGATAACAGTCTAGGACTGAGGGGAGTTAGGGCAGAAACTCAACACAGGAACCTGGAAGCAGGAACTGAAGCAGAGGCCACAAAGGAATGCTGCTTAGTGGCTTGCTCCTCACAGCTTGCTCATTCTGTTTTCTTATACCGTCCAGGACCACCTGCCTAGGATCCTCTGTGTACTGTGCCTTGCCTATCACAGATCACCCCAAAGTGTACTTCTGAACCCGATTTCCCTCCCACACATCAGAATGTCCACCGCCTTCCAGGTACAGCAGGCGTCATGGAGACAGATGCCTTGGGGGGCGAGGTTCCTCCATCCAGTTTCTGCTCCTGCCACTTCCTTTCCACAAACTGTATGTGTGTGTGCTAGGGAATGTCTGGGGTTGAACACATGCTTCCGGCTCCAATGAGTGAAGACAGCTGAGGCTGGAATAGTTTGGCAATGAAACCTTGGTTCTAAAACCCAACTCCTGACTAGTTTCCACCGAGCTCAGACTCTCTCCTCCAGGGCTGATTGGTACAGCCAATTTCCATTGGTTTTATGGGAGGATGCTCACACCAAGAGCCCGAGGACTGTGGAGGATACAGAACACTGATGTCACAAACAGGTCTCAGATTAACTTGGATTAAGTTGCATGTGGCTGACACACTGTTTTCTGTCCCTGGGATTTCGAAGCTTTGATATGATATAACAAGGCAATTCGTACACACTAAAAATAGAAGGGAAAATATGGAGGGGGTGGAGAGAGAGAGACAGAGAGAGACAGAGAGAGACAGACAGAGAGAGAGACAGAGACAGAGAGAGAGCAGGAATGGGAAGGGTAGGATGGCACTCACTTAAAAATGAGTGCCATTGTCCTTGGACTATATCACTAACTGTAATTCCCAAATCCTCCACTGGTTTTTGAGTGGGTCCATGAAACAGTACACTGACTGCATGGAACTGATTACATTCAACAGGAATTTTGGCATAACATATTAATATAAAAAATTTTACAGTAAAAGGAGCCCATTTGAGTCTTTCAATATTCCATAAAGACACTCCTGTATCTATAGCACATGAAAAGCATATACATATCTTCATATGCTAATATATGCACTTGTGTTTATATACATGTATCATTTCAGTTATCGGAGGTCATAGCAAATCCGCTTTGAGCATTTCAACAAATATTTTCCTTAAATGCATCAACATAATTAAAACATTGGATACAAGGCAGTCATTCTCAGGAAATAATTTTATACAAGTCATCCTTGTATAAAATTAATTAATTCACTATCTTTGGAAAACTCAAACTTTTAGTCATACATTCACTCAACAAATATTTAAGCAACTCTAACTCCATCAATCAAGGCATTCAGATTCTCTAGGGATATTTAGATGCTTCCATTTTAGTTTGAAATGTTCTGTATGTTCACAAACACAGTCTATCAAGCAAAACAAAGCAGTGTAGAGAGTAACATTGCTTGTAAAACTCAGGTATTCTGTTGCTACATGACAAACAATTTATGTCACTGCCATTTCCCAAAACTGAAGGCTAGATAGTTTTCAATGGATTTATTCTATGGAAGTTTATCAGGGCAGAGTCTCCTGGACACACCGGGACTCAGTAAACACACCGGAGAGTGATAATGCTGAGAAACCACAGGCTGAGTGAACTAGAAATCGGGACACTTTTCATCTCCAGAATCTTCTAGAACTATCTAGATGCTTTCAAAGTTGACGTACTTCAAATTCCTCCTTACTCAGTGTGTGGGAGTAGAAGGTCACACTCATAGGGGCTCAGGTAGCTGTCACAGTGAGGAACTTTTCCTGCACAGAAGCTGCCCGCCCTCACTGGTGATGTGGGGATTCTCCTGCCATTCCACACTGAAATCTCGTTAGCTATATTCAGTGTATTTAGGAATTATTGCAAGCATTAGAAAATTTCAATAAATGGGATTTGGTTACAAATAAAGCTACATTCATTTGCTCCTGAGGCTCGGACTCACAACCAAGCAAGCTAGTCAGTACGCACCTGCATCAGTAGCTGTGACAACCAGGACGAAGTGATCCCTTGCTTCCCGGTCCAGACTCTGGGTCACCAGAAGCTCTCCACTGGCCGTGAGGGCAAAAGCATTGTCTTCATTTCCACCAAGCAGAACATATGAGAGCTGGCTATTTGGTCCTTGATCATCATCTCTTGCCACCACCTACAGGGGAGAGCAGTCGCATAGCTGCCATGAATCACCTAACCTGTGAAACAAATGAACCACTACAGGATAACTCAGAGGGCGTGGCAGTGCTGCAAGGCTGTGCTTCCAACTTTTTAAAATAGAGGACTAGAGAGCCAGCTCAGTGGTCAGGAGCATTTGCTACTTTTACAAAGGGCCCAGGTTTGGTTCCCAGCACCCACATGGCAGCTCACAACTATCAGTAACTCCAATTTTAAGGGATCCAATGCTCTCTTCTGACCTCCTTGAGCACTAAGCATGCATATGACACACATACCACATGCAAATACATGCGTGAGTGTTAACCATTCATGTGTGTAAAATAAAGTTTAAAGATTTTGTAATTAAAGTTGTAAATTATAGTATGTACTATGTATATATGTTTGCATAAAGTCAATGCATAGGGTTTGAGAAATGTTTCCCATAAATGCACATTATGATTTTTCTTTCTTGTAAAGAAGGAAGGTAAAACAATATTTTAACTAACTTTTCCAAATTTTGACATCATCTTATGTGTGAATATTGTTCTCATAGTAAAACACAATTAAAAATGCTCCTCAAATGAACAAATGGGGGTAAAATGAGTATACAAAAAGGAAATTACAACATCTTAGGTACAATGCTCATAAGCATCCATTTTGGAGATCTTCAGCATCTCTCTCCCTCTTCCAATGAGAGGATGGAGGAAGTTCTGAACACAGTCTAAGAAGAAAGTCTTTTGCTTTGATGTCTAATAACAGTATAAGTTGTGTTTAAACATACTGACCTGGAGAATGGTTCTGGGCAGGGTCCCTAAGTTCTCAGGGACATTCACAGAATACGGAGACAGCTCAAATACAGGGATGAAATCATTCATGTCAAGTAAAGTGATGGAGACAGTGCAAGAATCTGTCCTGGGGCTACTGCCCCGATCCGTAGCCTGAACAGTTAAAGTGTAAGCAGGGGTCGTCTCTCTGTCCAAAGACTTAGCCACTGTGATGGCCCCTGTCACCGAGTCGATCCTGAACTCCTGATGTGTGTTTCCAGCCACGATGCTGTAGCGAACCTGCCCATTGGTGCCTTCGTCACCATCTACTGCAGATACCTGGGTTATATCTGTGCCAGTGAGGATGCTCTCCTTAATCTGCACTCTGTACACAGACTGAGCAAAAACTGGGTTGTTATCATTGATGTCCAGGACCATAACCACAACTTCTGTAGAGGAGGACAGGGGTGGTTGTCCTTTGTCTGTGGCTACCACTGTCAGGCTGTAATTGGAAACTTCCTCTCTGTCCAGCTCTCCAGTGAGACGGACCTCACCATCAATGGTCCCAATGCTGAACTTGTTACCCAAAGGATTCAGGAGAGTGTACTCAATGTAGCTGTTGGGGCCACTGTCTGGGTCTGTCGCTTGAGCCTTGAAGACAACAGTATCAATAGGGGTGTTTTCTGGAACGTATGTCAACTTGGGGGAAAGAAACATGGGTGGGTTATCATTGACATCTAACAAGATGATGGAGACCTGGGCTGTGCTTGTGAACCTGGAGGCAGGAGGCTGGGGCGAGTCATGGACTTGAATGACCAGGTTATAGAAGGACTGGCTTTCCCGGTCCAAAGCCTTGAGGGTTTTGAGGACTCCATGCTTATCCACTGCAAACTGCCCAAGGCTGTCACCTGAAGCGATGCTGTAGGACAGCTGAGAGTTGACACCTAGAAGTGAGAGAGGCAAAGTTAAGCTTATTGAACAGGTGATGGTTGTAGCCTAAGCCACACCAAAGGTTCTGACACGCACTAGAGCATTTCTGACATGTTAACCACCGTAAAGGATTTTCTGAGGGATTCCACATGAACCACTCAAATTGATTGTGAATGATTTATCTATAGCTAAATACACTTCGCAAATACTGCTGCATGCATGACTCTTTTCCTTTGAGCTTTTGATCTGAAAGACATTTACAACCTGGCATACAAATGATCTATACGGGGTGTTGAAATGCTAAAGTACCAAAGTGAAGAGGAGGAAAGGGTTCCAGAGAGCAGATATCCTTCTAAACTTTTCTTTGTTTCTATCACATAACTCCCTGGGGCCCAGCACTACAAACGTCACTTTCTATATTATTAGCTAAATGTTTGTAACTTCGGTAATTTATTGAGGGAGACACCGGTTTTCAGAGAAGGGTAAATAAAATGTTCTGATGTTGGACATTAGTCATGGATGCTTAAAGTCTCCTTTTACATTTCTTGTCAGAACTAATAAATACTTTTTAACTCCTTCGAAGCATCTGGCCAAGCAACGTCCTTTAAGAAAATAGCCCCTCTCAAGGTTTATGTACATTCAAACATTTGAAAGAGTATTCCTTAAAGGAGCCATTAGCAGTAAAGTCATAGATGAAAGACTTTGGGCAGAAGGTTCCTGCTGTCACTGGCCCATGTTTAGATACCATCATTTTGTTCTTGATATATAATACTTGTTCATTTTAAAGTTATATACTCATTTTAAAAAGTTGCAGAAATGATTGTAGCAAAGGAGGTGAGGAGAGCATATCAGCCATTATGTTTTAATAACTCATTGAAAGGGAGGCTCTGGATATGCATCAAAAACAGAGCAACCTTGTCCCAACTACCTCACAATGCCACCTGGGCTCTCCCATCTCATCTGAGGGAAATTTTAGCTCTTTAGCATTCTGGGTCCTCCCTATCAGAAACAATGTCTACTCTTTGCCAAGAGCCTCCTAAGCAGTTGCCTAGCCCTTGTGAAAGATTCTCCTCAGTGGTGTGTGAATTCTTGAGTATCCATTTGCTTTAGCTTCCTTTTGCTCTCTGGTTCCCTTCCAGGCAAATTACTAAAGTAAAAGAATTCCTTCTCCTCCAGTGTGGTCCTGTTACTCTGTCCCTGAGGGTCTCTCTTTAGCATCCTTTGCCTATGTGCCAAACAAGGAACCATATTTAGATGGTGGTCAGCACTGAGGTACTGATCTAACGTTTCATGGGTGAACTTTGATGTCCAAGTCTCTGGAGACATAGACTGCCCCGTGTGGTCATTCATCTGTGGGGTTTACTGCAGACTATTCCAGATGAATGGAGCAGAGGTGATAAGCTTAGGAGCCTGAACAACAGGCAAAATATGAACAACTAAAACTTAGGGCCCACACATCAACCCACCTGCAGGAAAGGAAGGATGGAAAATCCAGACCAGACAGGTCTGCTGAATGCTTTAGCATGTCTTACATCTGGCCAGGTTTGGAAAGGTTCCACCTGATATGATGTGTGGCTGAATATGTAAAGGGTGCTTTTTATATAAAGTGTATTTTTAAGTATATTTTTAGGGTTTCCAACACAAAGGCCAGAATCAAATGTGGAACCCTTATTCTTGAGATCACATTTATGAAAACACAGGAGTAAAAACAATACCAAAGAACCCCCATGAAAAAGCTTAGTTCTGTATAGATGTACAAAATGGTTCCCAGCCAACATCAATGGAAATTGGAAACACTAATAACATTCTACATGACTTCAGTGGAGATCTATGAGAGCCACACAAATAAGCTGGATCAGAAGCCATTACAGCAAGGATCTGAGAATCCTTGTTTCTAACGGGTGTTCATTCAAGTAAATGTTGAACTGTGGAGAGGAAACAGAGCAGGTCAGAGGCTCACAGCCTCACAGAGAGCAGAAAGGTCCCATCTATAAAGGGAAGGGTTGACAGGAAGGGTCAACCAGCAGACAGGGAGCTAATAAATGTGAACCTTTAACTATCACTGAGAATAAAAGCATTTATATTTAATATATAATCACAAATAAATTAAGGAATGCCATTTAAAATAACCGGATATTACTATGATCTTTGAAGCCAACAGTAACTGTTCTTGCATCAGATAGTGTAAGGTGAGAGTAGGTATTACCTCAGAACTCGAATCAGAACTGGACAGTGGAAAACACCAAGCTGCACATTAAGAAGGGCTGTTTCCCTCCGAAGAGTCAAATTCATCAAGTAACCCAGGCCTTGAAGTCTCTGCTAGGAAATGCACATGACCCCAGAAGGTCTCAGAGCCACCCCAACACTGGCCCTGTCTGGAAATTTTCAAAGATCTCACCATTCCCCCTGCTCTTTGCATCAAGTGTCTGACCAGTGAGAAGGCAAATACATACTTTGTCTTAGTTTTGAGTAAAATGCCAGATTTGTATTTAGGGGCTTTTACAATCCAGCAGATAACTACATCGGTTATGGGTTGTTTTTCCAAGCATTTAAGTTTAGCCTGCTGGAAGTCACGTGGTTCCATGTATATTCTTGAGAATTTGGTTGGTGTGAGTGTCGTGCGGCTGCCAAAGGTGTGTACGTGTGTCTGTGTCGCAGGGAGCTATGCATAGGCACAGATGAGCATATGTGCATATTTGATTGTGGACCTACGATATTGGCATTTGTTGTATATTTTATTCTCAAGAACTGTAGAGTCTAATGTAAATACATAAAACATAAGTAATGAAACACATTTTGAAACTATACAGCTGGATTATGAATGTCTCTACTCAGCCACAATCTATAAATTTTGGCTTCTATATGTGAGGGGCTAATATTTGCTTGCCTGTGACATGGCAAAGACACACAGTACGGACAGGGCTACCATGCATCTTCACAGAGCACTTTGAACAAGGTCATCAGGGAACTGGACTATGCAGTTGGGCCTTTGTTCAGTCATGCACCAAAGATAAATGGGTGCAATCATCCTGAAAAGGTGACATTTGTGTCACTATCTGAACACTCTCAAATGACCACGATGCCTCAGGTGTGCGGGCCTCCAGAATGGTAAGACAACAGTAATTTGACATATTGTCATAATATTTTAAGCTATAACCTTTGTCCCATATAAAACTTGCCAACTATATTCATAGGCACATTGATGCTAATAGAACTATGGCTTGTGCCTTATTGAAGAGATTATGTAACTGAAAGGGTTTAAGTTTAAATGCTGACTGTGTACACAGGCGACATAAACTGCTAAAGTCCCTCTCCTAGAACATTTATTTCTGTCAGAGCTGGCAGTGTTCCCGCTCGGGAATTTTCTGAGCAGAGGCCAAGTGGAACCTGCTCAATTGAATGCCCCTAACAGTGCTCACAGACATGCAGGAAGCACTCCCTGTGAGTGTGCTGGGTTCTTACACAGTCTCCCTTATCGTCAGCCTCTGAATCCAGAAGGAGTAGGAACTCTGTCCTCTATTTTAAGTCAAGGTCCAGGAAATGGCTCTGATAAAAGCATTCAGGCTGAACAATGGCTTAAAGGGGCTCGAAACCTTCACAGTTCTAACCGGCACAATTAAACGGGGGAAACACCCTTAAAAAAAAGAGAGAGGGGGGGAATGATTTGTGACTGCATGGGCAGGAGTCATTTTGAAACTTTTTGAAAAACTAAGTACACCAGTATCTTTTCACTGTTTTCACATTTCTTTCTATTTAATGTTTGAAGGGTAAATCAAATTTATTCCAGAGGATATACTGGGTCTCAATAAGACCATAACCCACATAGGCGCCAGGCAGAAAATTGTTCAGCATGGAAAGCTGACCCCAAGACTGCACGTATGACTCTGGAAGTAAGCTGCTTGCCTCGCAAACCTGAAGCTCTGCATTTGATCCCCAGAACTAACATAAAAGTGACCGGCATGGTGGTACACAATTCTATGTCCCATGATAGGCACCCAGAGACAGATGGAATCTGGGAATCCATGGCCAGACAGACAAGTCAAGTTTCAAGCCAGTGAGAGATTCTGTTTCACAAAACAAGGTGCACAGCACCTGCAGACTGACGCCAGAGGTTAAGTGCTCTCCTCTATGCTTGCAAACACACAAACACATGCACACATGGACACATATACGCTGAACATATCCACAAGAAAACTTCACTCAAGAATGTGTCCATGATGTAGCAAATACTCCATATTCATGTTCTTGTATGGGTAGAATAAATAAAAGTGATGTAAGCTTTGCAAAGGACTTGACTCCAGATTCTAGCTCCCATCTCAGACAGCCCACAAATTCCTGCGGGATCCAGTGCCTCTGGGGACACTACACACTTGTGTAATACCCACACGTGCAACACTTGCACACTTGTGCAACACCCACATATGCAACACTCACACACTTGTGCAGCACTGACATGTGCAACACTTGCACACTTGTGAAACACCCACATGTGCAATACTTTCACATTGTACAACGTCCACGTATGCAACACTCACACACTTCTGCAACAACAACACATGCATCAAAGTAAAAGAATCTCTTTTAAAATGCTTAACTTCATTATATACTGTAAGGTCAACAAGCCTTTCCAGTCAATGAAAGCACAAATACTTGCCAAAATATTACTAGACTTTTAAACTAATAATAATTTAGTTATTCACTTGAAAACATTTTTCTTTAAGACTTTTTTTTTGCCCTTTTATTCTACAATTTTACTCTTTCGAGTCTAAGCAACATATGGGCCAGCAAGAGGGCTGAACAGGGTAAGCTGTGTAGCACGAACAGTAAAAACCCAGAGGCAAATATTAGGGTTTAAGCTGAAGACCAGAAAAGCAAAGCAGCCAAGTCACTGGAGAAGTCTTACCTCTACCCAGGCCAGGCGACTGCAGCCTGAGCCCTGATCCTCTGTGTCCTCCACTCCCTTTTAGTGCTATTTGACAAGCTCAGAACACTGCTTCCTATGAGGACTGGTGACCCTAGTCCCCCACCCACAGTGGAAGAAGAGACCCAAATTCTGCAAACTGTCTTCTGACCTACACACACACACACACACACACACACACACACACACACACACCACACCACATGCATCCACACATCCAGACACACATGAAACAAATCAATAACTGTAAAATTTAAATTTAAAAGTTTGAGTAATAAATTTGCATGCACACGTACACACACATATATCTATTTATCTAACACAATCTCTGACCACTAACTTGCTGAACTGATATGCTGCTAAAACATTTAGGGCAAAAATCTTAAGATACAATTTATTAACTATACAAACTTATAATCAATCATGTAATAATTATGAAAAATTATATTACGAATTGCTTGATTTTTTAAATACTCCAATTAAGTCAAAACTCAAATAGCTACCTTTATATGTATCTTTATAGATTATCATTCATGAAAAAATATGAATAAATAATACAGTTAATAAGATAATATCAGTATTGGATTCATTCAGATACACCCTGTATTTTAGTGGAATCTCTAAGCACACCACAGAAATGGCATACCGTCATCTGCGTCACTGACGTTAAACACAAGGAGAGTGGATCCGAGAGGCAGATTTTCCATTAGGGACGTGCTGTAGGTGCTCATGCTGAAGACAGGGGGATTGTCATTGACATCAAGGATGTTGAAGTAAGCTCTGATGGTGCTGAACTGTCCCCCACCGTCCTCAGCACGGACTGTCAGGATGTAATACTGCTGCATCTCGTAATCCAGGGCTCGGGTCAAGTTGAAGACACCAGTCACGGGGTTCAGGAAGAACACACCATCTCCGTCATCTTCATCCACCACATACGTGATTTCACCATTCACGCCAGAGTCATCATCTGTTGCTAAAATAGCTGCCACCAGAGAACCTGCCGGAATGTCAAAGCATGTCTAAAGTTACTGGAACAAGGGGTATTGTGTTATATCTAAAAGTTTGGAACAAGGGGTATTGCGTTATTTCTAAAATTTTAGATTGATCAAGAATGTGTTTTTATAGTCAAGTATTTTAAATTCAAGGCTGTTATAAGACAGGGAGTCTGGTATTCCGCTGACTTCTAGGTTGACACACCAATCCCCTTAAACCACAACTCAGGGACCATGGCAGATGCCCCATGAAGCTCAGGCTGTAGCGATAGGGTTATCAGAGAGGCAATCTTACTTCTGATATTGTTTCCACCCAGTGCTACCAAGTGATGCATTTATCCACAAGTCAGTGTATAATTATTGGAGCCCATAACTAATGTGGGGGACTGGGATTTCAAACAACATCATGCGTGTGTCCTGGAGCTGGCAGCCTATGGAGCCAGTGGTCACTGCTGTAATTAAATCAGGAAATAAATGTGCTGAGAAATTCATTAAGGACTGGGTATATCAATCATAGGAAATGAAGAGGGAACTGTCAGGGAGAGGGATTACCAGGGACTGACTTCAATCCAGCTTTCTGTGTAGCCCCAGCTGTCCTTCAGGATAGGATTCTCTCTGTAGACCAGGTTAGCCTCACATTCAGGCACGGCCCCTCCTTCTGCCTTCCTCTGCCTCTGTCTCTGCCTCTGCCTTTGCCTCTGCTTCCCAAGTGATGGAATTAAAGGTATGTGCCACCATGCTTAGATTTTTGATTTTTGAAGACAGCAGCGCAATGCAGTCAAGCCTGGCCTCTAATTCCCAACCCTCTCCCTGCCTCATTCCTGAGTGCCAGGATTACAGGTGTGAGCCATCACACCCAGCTTCACATTTATCTTCGTAATTAGAATTTTGATGATCCTAACAATTATTGTTTCCATTTTACACAGGAAAAGGATGCCGGGAGAAATGAACTAAGTCTACTGGTCACATCGCCAGCCTGGACTAGAATGACTATCGGCAGCCTTTCTCACACTGTTTTTGCTTGTACTCATTTTTAAAACAGAAAGGAGAACAGAGCTGGCTGCTGTGAATGCTGATGACCTGGGGCAGAGGACATTCAGAAGCAGAAATGTCTGCTGTTATTAATCACATACCTCGCCTCATCTGCTCTAACTTATTAGGAATTTTCTTGAGGATTACACAAAAGATGTTAGGCAAAAGATCACAAAATGGAATGCATATATTTTGTAACCGGAGGAAAACATGTACTAAACACTACCCACTACTTAAAGCAACCAGAGGAGTTTATCCATACTGTTAAAAGTGGTTTCTGCAAAACGCCTCTCAGAGCATGTCACCTACCAGGGGTTGTATCTTCCAGGATGTCAAAAGAGTACACAGGCCTGGAGAACTTGGGGGTGTGGTCGTTCACGTCGCTGACAGTGATGTTGATCCTCATGTCGGAGGACTGAAGGCCGTCATCTGCTCGAACCAGCAATGAGTACTTGGACCTGTGTTCTCTGTCCAGCCTCTTGGTAGCTATGAGATCTCCAGACTCGGGGTCAATTCGAAAACTGTCGTCAGCTCCACTGATGAGCGCATATGTGACCAGAGCATTTGCACCCTGCGGGAAAGGACCAGGCACGTGAACTGCTGGACTCAAGAGCATTTGTTTCTCGCCGTTTTCAGTGAGCATGACTGACAAAGAAAGGCTTTGTGTGTAACACGTGACATGGATTTGCATGTGATTTGCATGTGTACAGTTTTAGAAGGTGGGGAAGATGAACCTAACCAAGAAGGGGAGGACTTGTGCCCTGAAAAGTCGAAATCATCAATAAAATAAAGACCAAAACCTCATTTGAGGTTGTGTATTGGAATGCCTAATATGGCTACACAGGCCACAGCAATCTACAAGGTGGACACATTCTCTTTCAAAGCCCTCATGATATTCTTTTTATAGAAACAGAAAATACCAGAGAGGACTGGAGAGAAGGCTCATCAGTTAAGAGCGCTGACTGCTCTTGCAGAGGACCCAGGTTCCATTCCCAGCACTCACATGGAGGCTCACAAATGCCTGTAACTCCAGTTATAGGTGATCTGATGCCCTCTTCTGACCTCCACAAACTCCTGCATGCATGTAGTGTGCATACACTCACACAAGCTCACACACATACACATAAATAAGAATAAGCAATAAACAGAAAAGAACACAATTTAAGCACCCACTTAGAAGCCAAACACAAAGACCCTAGATGAGACAAATCAATGTTGAGGAAGAAAGCTGGAATCACTAGTCCTCCTGAGTTCAAACTGTATCGAAACCATAGCTCCAATGCTGTATTTCCAGACATATCCATAACAGAGCAGAGCAGAAAACTCAGAAATAAGCGCACGGGATAGCCAACTGATCTTTATACAATTGGAAAGAATAAGCAATTCGGAAAATGGTGTTGAAAAAAACTGATTATCACATGGCAAAGAAAAGAGCAGGGCTGGCATCTCACTCTGTGCTCAAAAGTCAACATACAGTAGGTGAGCTCCTCCACATAAGACCTGAAATCCTAAGTGTCCTAGACCAGATACAGAGGGCTCTCTTCCCGATGGCAGTGCTTTTAGTGACACTGAAAACACGGGTGACAAGAGCACAATGACGTAAGTGAGGTGACACCAAAGCAAAGAGCTTCTGCGCTGTGACGGGATGGGCAGTCGGGAGAGCAAGAGATGGTAGCAAATGCTACACAGGAGAACAGGTTGATTCCTGAAAGAGCCACAGACCGCAAAATACTTCTGTCTTAATAAAAGATGACTGAGGACTCAGGTAATCACCTCTCCAAAGAAGTGGGGATGTGTAAAGTGCAGACGTGTAAAACATGTGCAGTGTCACTGCTGTGGAGTGACTAAACTGCACAGATGTGCCACCTCAGACCTATTAGGGTGGATACAACAGAACACCCAAAGAGGCAACACATGTCAAGAAACTGGGGAAATAAGAACCTCACCCTATGTCAGGGGGAATGCAATGGAAACAATAGAAAAGGTCTTAGCACACACACACACACACACACACACACTCATACACACACACAAGCACAAAAAGGGATTCATCAGTTCTACTCCTTGTATTTATGCAAAGGAACTGATATTAGTATTTCAAGAGGAGACTGTTTGCCTCAGTCAAGGTTGGGAGATGAACTAGCCCCTCAGTGGATGACCGGAAAGGGGGTGTGGTCTGCACACATCCATGACAGTAGTTCTGAAAAGGAAATCCTTTCCCTCATGAGAATGTAAAGATACCACTCCCAGAGGATGGATGTCACATGACACCAGTTACATGAACCATCTGAAACAATCACGCTCAAGGAACTGAAGTACAGCGCTGCTTCCCGGGGCTGGGAAGGTAATGAGGAATTACTAGTTCCCCCCGTTCTTAGGGAGGAAAACACTGATGGAGATCTAGCTGGCATACATCCGTTTCCATCCCAAAGATCCACCAGCCAGACTTGGTTCATGTTCCTCCAGTGCTATACTGCAATGGTAATTAAACACCAAGTGCTAAATGGGAAGGCTGTGGTAATGGAATAGCCAAGAGAGTAGGACCTCTCTTGGTTGTTCTGGGGGAAGCTATGATGGAAAGAGGACAATGGTATTGAGTATCACAGAGTGAGCAAAAGCAAACATCCACAGAGGGGGAGAGTGGATGAGGCAATTAGAAGAGCTTGGAGAGTTTTTATTTTCAACAAATGGTCTTGATTTAAAAAAGTTAGGTTAGATTTTGGAAAATTTCAAATGTAGCACACACTGGCTTGAATTCCATTACCTTGAATTCTAATTGTTTCACCTAGAAGCACGTGTTGCTAGACAGACAGGTATAGAGAGAGAGAGCTGGGGATGCAAACATGAGTATGCTGTAGACATAACAAGATGGCCCGCAGTGGGGGAAAGCTGAAAAGACAGTGAGAAGAACGGGAGTCAAAGAGATTGGCGCTCCTTTACCCCAAAACTGGGCAAAGTGAGTTGGTGACTAAGGACAGCTTCACAGAAATGGTTATCTGGCAATCAGAGACGGTGAATGACATCTAAGACAATCATGGTAGGAGGTAAAAGTCCCAAAATTTAAAGCAGAGTACACGAGGAAGAAGGGCAGGACCAAGACTGAGCGTCTGCCGTTCAGGAGCAGAGTGTCATGAGCTACGAGGGATAGAGAGTGAGGAGGGGCTGA
Organism: Bramus lutescens; assembly: GCA_001685075.1. Taxonomy (NCBI): domain Eukaryota; kingdom Metazoa; phylum Chordata; class Mammalia; order Rodentia; family Cricetidae; genus Bramus; species Bramus lutescens. Next base: position 94,947 of record LOEQ01003401.1, read on the forward strand.
GGGGAGGGTCAGATGCATGGCTGCCTAAGGTCAATGCAGAGGCCCAAGCAAACTAGCAAAATTCAAATGTAAAGAGATTGTGCAGAGTTAAAGGCCGTGCCAATCTGCCAGTGAAGGCACTGACTTCACAGCAGTCTCTCATAAACACACTCTAGCCTTTGGAACTCAAGAGCTGTCAGAGTTGTAAATTTCTAGCTGTGTGCCTGTGATGGAAGTGCTAAGTGCACACTGCACAGGTTGGGGTGCCATCCTTCGGGATCCATGTAATAGGCTGATCCCTGCGCCAGTGTTTTTTTTTGTCTCATTGGGCCACACAGTGAGCCTCTCTTTGCCTAGCCTTCCTTGTATGCATGACTACCTGCCCAGCTGTTTCAAAGGTTAAATTGGTTAAAGCCCATTTTCAAAATTAGAGTGATCCTGGAGAGATAGAGGATGCAGGAAAATGCTAGGTGATCATATCCTTCATTTTCAAGGGAGGTATTTGATGATGTGACAGTCTACAGCTAGAGAGACAGGTCCCTGTCATTCCACAGAAAGTGGCATCTGATACCCTGTTATAACTACTGACCAGGTCACCGAGGTAATAAGTGTTGCTGCTGTTCTTGAATTTGCAAACTTGTTTTGATTCGAACACAGCTCCTGGAAGCAAATTTGCCTCTTCTCGTTGTTACTATCCACAAGTATTCACTAAAATATTCAAAGAAATCTCATAAGCAAAGCTGAGAGGAAAATAGAGGGCTGGGTGGAGATCAAAGCCTGACTGACTGGGTTACAGATCCTAGGCTCCTGGACCGTTTTTCTGTCAGAGGTTTTGATGTTTTACTGTGTGTCTTTCTATTTTCATGCATGTAAAGAGATCATCTTCAACAGCATGAGGCAAAAGCACCCTCATTCAGAACTTACATTCAGTGGCCCTTATGGGCTTCTTACGCTGTATTCCCAAAGCCAGTCTTAAATGTAATAAAGAGAGGGCCTCAGAATCTCCCATAACTTAGTAAGTGCTGAGTTTGAGGCAGTCTCTTTGTGTATTCACCTGTATCTAAGATATTCACTGTAATTTTATGGTCGAACAGAAGCATCCAAAAGGCGTTTTCCACCGCTGATCTACGCACATTCTGGACTGTCCGTTTCACAAGGAATTCCACCACACTAGTGGAGCCACGGCCACGGGATAACAGCTACACTCCATCTGAGCCATCCAAATGGCACAGACTAGGACGCTAAGAGGATTGGAAAAAACGGGAGCATTTTGAAACTCCATTCTTAGAAAAGCCTGATCTATGAAACGGCTCAGGATAGTAAACAATGGTATTCCAATGGTACCCGTCTCCCTGAGGAAGTGAAGACCACGTCCGTACTGCCATCCTTAAAAACCAGCTGATGTTAGTTCTGCATCAACAACTGAACTGTCTGCTGGCTAAAGTGGGAGTCCTGCAAAGTCTGTTTGTTTAACATCCCAGTCCTGTCAAGTGGAAACACCGTCAAAGCACTGAGTGGCCAGAAGTAGGGCCAACAGAAGCAGGGGTAAATGACAATAGCATGCAATTAATTTTTCCAACCTGAAGCATTGTTTTCAAAAACTGAACTTTAGAATGTTCTGAGCTGTCCTTAGCACACAGACCTGGTAGCTGGAGAATGTGGCCTTCTTACATTGATCAATTTACTCAGTGTCCTATGGATTCTCTAAGACATGAATATCTCCATACTGTACATACTATTTTATACTATATATAATATGGACTGTATAATATATAGTGTATGGTATATAATATATAGTGCATAGTATATACTATATAGTATGTTATATATAACATCTTCTATATATTATTGCAGTATGTAATATATGATATGCATTGTATTGTACTCTATATATTAGAGTATAATATTCTATGTTATATAATACTATACTATATGTAATATCATATGATATTATACACTATATGTAGTATAATATATGAGATATATTATGTGTTATAGTATATGACAGCATATTACATATGGCATAATATATAATATATTATATATGTTATCCATGAATATTCCATGATATATAACAGATATACTAACTAAAGGAAAGTGTATAGATTATAAGACAATAGGCTGATAGAAATTCCAGAAGCATCTACACGCTCAGTGTCTTGAAGATGCCCAATTCTTCTCAGACAGTAACAAAGCAACTTCCTGTGTCGCCACAGAGTGAAAGAGCCACCTTGCATTTCATCACTGTTGCCACAAAGCAGATGAAGAGAGCAAAGGGCAGCCAGGACTTCAGACAACAGGAAGCATTCTACCTAAGGAGCTGTTTCCATGCCAACCAAGAGGTGAGGTGCTAAGAAGCAAAGCCCATAGACCAAGGGGTTATCAAAAAACATTAACCCATCACAAAGCATTAAGTGGCAAATATGAATCTCTGGATCCTGTAGGGACCCTGTGTGTCCATCCTGACTCTTTGACAGAGTCAAAGCAATGCTGGTTCCCTACGGGAGCTGAAATACTCCAGTACTCTGGGAAACTCCCCTTATTAAGAAAAGGGTATTAACGGAAGAAAGAATCCCAAAGGGTTTCATCTTTTAAAAACAAATAATAGTCCTAATGAAGGCTTCAGATTCCTGATGGGTTTGCTGATTTAATCTCTTTGGCACCAAACATTTCTACAACCCCCCACACAGCCCTTAGAGTCTGTGGGCACCCCAGGCTTCTCCCCAAGGTTTCCCCTCTCTTGCCTTGACCAACCAACAAGTGCCCTCCGCCTATATATTCCTGCTTTACCCCCTTGCATCTCCATCCTGCCTGACCTGAACAAGTTGCTTCCTTCTACTTCTTCATGTGTCTCTGTAAAGTGAGCGGTCTCCATGACCACATCCGCATGCTTACTTAAAGTATTAAATCTAAATCAACCTCTCGATAGACATAAAGTAAGGTGCATGAAAACAAACTTGGGTGTAAAAACCTAAAGACATAAGGAATCTCCCACTTGTCCTCATATGTCACTGTGACTACACCTTCAAGAGGAGCTTGAAGGCAGGTGAGAGTGAACCGCAGACACTCGAAGTCTCAGGCACAGCAATGGCACAAGCGGAGGATGCCATACATACAGCATGGCACTCAGGTCAGTAGGCTGTGCTCTAGAAGGGGAAATGTAAGTATGATCATCTCAAAACAGCAGTCAGCAATGCTTCTCATAGTCCCAGGGGGATGGTTCACAGGAGAGTCGGATGCTGATGCAAGCAATCAAATTTCCACATACAATTTATTTGCAATCCACTATAATTTGGGTAGAGCAATCCCACATCAATCATAATATCCCACAGAGTCAATATTCGTACCACTAAAATATTTATTAAAATTAGCATAGCTCTTGCTTAATTTTTCTGAAGTGGCAGGAGCAAAACATTTCAAACAAATAAGCCTTTAATTCCTCTTCCCAATTGCAATTACAGTCAATCAGGACTGATTATCCTACATCAACTGTATGATATTCATATTGATGTTATACTCAAATTGGAGTTCATGAAATTTCATAAATGATACAACTGAATATATTGTATCAGTGACAAGTTTTAAGAAAGGGAAAGATTTGCTAACCTATGTCAGATGTTGCATAGAATCAATAGTACAGGGGTTCAGCTGCCAGTGATCATTGACCTGAGAATCAGTATTAACCTTTTTCTGTGCAGAATTAAATAGTAGACACTAACAGAAACATCAAATGTCTTCTAGAAGAAAACTGCAGCTTTCTAAAATTTTATTTTATTCTCTTCCCTTTTAATAATTTTTTGTGAAATTAATCATGACTAGGCTATTATATTTCTAAATTAATTGTTAGGACTACCTAATATGTTATTTATTTGATAATTTACCTTTTTCCTTCTTTCTTTTTGAAACATGGTCTCACTGCATAATCCTGGATTCTCTAGGTAATCCAGGCTGACCTCCAACCTAGAAAGATCTACCTGCCTCTGCCTCCAGATTAAAGCTGTGCACCACCAAATGCAGTCTTGTTCTACTTACTTATTGACAATGTTAAAGAAAAATCTATAAACTATTTATTCATAGTTTAAAAAAAATTCCTAGGGTTGAGGGAGGAAATCCTGTTCTTGGTGTTGCTTGGCTGAAGGATGATGGGAAGATGTTCTGGTGTTTGGGAAGGCTTTCCACTCAATATCAGAGCTCAGAAGAAAGGAGAAAACAAGCAAGGAGTTTTTATGTAGTGAAATATAAATATAAATTGATTATATAACCTCCCAGGCCATTTGCAGCATGAATATTGTGTGTCTACACATAAAATACAGAGGATAATAATGTATATTGTGTCTAATTTAACATTTGCCAAGACCGGAGAGATAGCTCAGGGGTTAAGAGTACTGACTGCTCTTCCAGAGGACTCAGGTTCAACTCCTAGCACCCACATAGCAGCTCACAATCGTCTATATTCCATCCAGTTCCAGGGGATCTGGCACCCTCATAGACATGCAGACAAAACACCAATGCAATACAATAAAAATAAGTTTAAAAAAATTAACATTTGCTAATAGGTATAAAATTTGTTTATTACAACAAATTGAAAAACTATTAGTTTTTCTACATGACAGACAAATAGATATAATAAATTTTTAATTTATGTAGGCATAAATAAATGCAAAATATATGAGTATTAAAATAGGAAGTTTTTAAGGTCACTTTAAATATTGTTAGTTTTAAATTATTTGTTTTTTCCAATCACAAATAAAATAAAAATAGATCCTTGGTGCTTTGAAAGCAAATAGATATAAAGACCCAATTTCAAAGTCTTTATTTAAAAAAAAAAGTGATTTGGACAAGAAATCTAAAATGGTAAGGAAAAACAACTGAGCTGTCAATTGCTGATTAGAAAAGAGTGTGTGTCAGTCTATATGAAGGTCAGGGGTCAACTTAGATGTTTCTCAGGGGGTGCCTAACTTTAAAATTTTAATATTCTCTCTCTCTCTCTCTCTCTCTCTCTCTCTCTCTCTCTCACACACACANCACACACACACACACACACACACACATGAGTGCAGTGTCCATGCAGATCAAATGAGTATGTTAGGGTCCCTCGAGTTGGGTTACAGGTAGCTGTGAGCCGCCCAAGGTGAGTTCTGGGAACTGAATCCGCTTTCCTACAAGAGTAGCCAGTGCTCTTGACTGCGGAACCATCTTTGCAATCCCAAAGTCTCTCATTGAGACCTGTGACCCACAAAATAGGCTAGACGTGCTGGATAGCCTGCCCCAGAGGTGTTCTTGTCTCCGCTTCTCCAGTGCTGGGTTTAGAGCTAGCGCCATTGAAACAGCTCTTTTATGAGCTTGAACTTGGGGCTTGGTGTGTGCGAAACATGCAGTTTCCCGACTGAGCACATCCCATTCTTACATCATAGTTAGAACAGAAGCTCTCTGGGAAAGAACGCAGAACTCGTAAGCCTTGTCATTGCACACTAGCGCTCCCAGCATGCACTTGAGATCCCGTTAGTCGCTGTAATTACAGATTCTAAAGACATGAGCTACCTCATCAGCATCCATGGCAGTCAGCTGCATAATCTTAGAACCATCTCCGATGTTCTCCTCCACGGTGAGATCCAGAGTGTCTGTTGGAAACACTGGAGGGTTGTCATTGATATCTTGAAGCGTTATTTCTACCTACAAAGAAAAAAGAAATAAAAAATATCCATGAGGGCTTTACCCAAAATGCAGACTAGGAGTCCACGCAACTATCCTTCCCAAAAGGAATCAAAAACATCCAAAAAGCAAGACTCCTTGAAAAGAAGGGTATAAAATATTCATAGGAACAAATAAGGACAATCAAACAGCATCTAACTTATTGATGGTAAATGACTTTAAATGGTCCCAATGGAATTCAGACTGGAAAATGTACCCTGAGCATTGTCACAGACACCCTCCTAAAGGTCTTCCAAAACTAGGGACCATCTATATTGCAACCATGATGCCAGTTGACACTAGCAAGGTGGTAAAACCAGTTTTTGCCAGAAATGATTGCACAGTCGCAACTGAAGTCTGCGGCAAGGAAGGATATTCACCCATTGTTTAAAGAAATGCTCAAAATGTCTCCACGTAATGTCAACCCTCTATTCTGGGGACACACAAGCTACACGCTGGACCATCTTGACTTCTATTTGCAGTGACCAACCTCCCTTTCAAAAGCCTGGTTCCATAGATCACAAGGATGAACTGCCTCTTTGAAATGTCTTAGAATGAGTTTACCTGCTTAAGAGACGTTTTCTGAAGTAAAGATCTACAAAGCCTGAACAGCAACTTCAGACCCTGTGTTCCTCAGCTGAGTTGGGGTTGTGAAACTCACAGGCTCTGAGAAGGGGGCAGACAGCTGCGAGGGCAGTGAAGGCTGCCTTGGAGAAGGTCACAAACTATGCCAGGGAGGAAAACATCCATCCAGCCGGCAAGAACACACTTCTCACTGTGAGAAGCCATTGTTCATAGCTATCGTGTGAAGACCCTTATCAGATCCAGTGACTAAAATGAGAGCTGAGAAGAAAGGGGTCAAGTCAACAGTATGGTTTTTTTCTCAAGAGACACAAGAGATGGGAAGAAAGCAAAACGTGGCAAAATGACACTTTCTGACACAAAATGTTGGGGAAAATCCAGACAAATTAGACAAATGAGTGGGTTAACAATTGATAAGGCAGAAAATATATATGATTTAATACTTAATAATTGCTATGACTCTCTCTCCACTTTAGTGGAAGAGATTTGCTCACCAGGAAACAGTTCAGCCTCACCTGGGCAAAGGCAAGAGAGACTGGCAGTAAGCTGCATCTTCTCTGTCCGCCAGAGAGGGCTCTCTACACCCTCCCTCTGAGCAGCATTCCATGGCAGCTGTAGAGGCACCGGGCATCTGAAGGCTTTCAAATGCCATGGGTTTACAAACAAATGAGACTGCCCCTCACCCGACTGAACGTGAACACTTCGTTTCTCTTGGCTTTCATCCCTCATCTCAGAATCAGGTCTGTGTAGGAAAGCTCCAGAAGACCCCCCCCACACACACACACACACACACACTACGTCCATGAACATTCTCCAGCGGCTGAAATTTTCAGGTGTTGATCCTGACCGTGTTTGAGACAGGGTCTCTTGTTCACCACTGCAGACTCCAGGCTTGCTAGCTCTCCTGGGGGTCCCTCTGTCTCTTCCCATCTAGCTGTGGGGAATCCAGGATGACAGACGCGCTACAGTGCCCCCACTTTATTTCTGCGGTCTAGGACTTGTGTCCTCACACTAGCACGCCAAGTCCTGTACCCACTGACTCATCTCCTCAGACCCCTAAAACAATTAGTGCACAATTAGCTGCCAGTGAGGGATCCACAGTGGCTCTCCATTTGTCTTTGAAGGGGAAATACAGAAAGTGCTTTCAACACACACCCTCTTCTTTCGGGAATCTAATGAACTATTTTAGCATTCCTGATAAACACCTAATAACTATTGTTCGTCTTAAAAAATAAAAATAGATCAGATTCATAAAGAAAGAGGTCTTTAAATTTTTAAAATCAAATTAAAGTGTTAATTGTGCTTTGGAGTATATTTGCATAATTTTTCAATGTTTGATTTCTGTCTTTTATATGATGGTTCAAAACAAACCATTCTAGATCTTCATCCAGACAGAAGGTAAAGACAGGTGATGGTGATATAGGAATCAAGCCAGGGAGTCCAGCCCAGCTCCTCTGTACTCGCTGAGAGAAATGATGGCGCCAAACGTGAAAGAGGAGTTCAGAGAAATCCCCAGGGTTGGGAGACAAATTTCTCTACCCCAAGATGTCAACCGTAGGCTTCCAAAGGGTAAGGAAGGATCCCAAAGTCTCAATCTGCACATCCATCTGTAAGCATATTTCACCTCTTCGCTTAAAGGAACAGTGTCGTGTCCTATTTTCTCCTGTGACGTTCATGGCTGACACAGACCCAGCACTCGACAGACTCCCAGATGCTGGATGATAGATGTTGGAGTGAGTGAGCATATCTCAGGCAAAGTGGTCCAGATTCCAGAAGAGAATAAAATTTGTGCATGGGTGAAAATGTTTTTATAGTTTGGATCTATTTTTCAAATAACACTCATTGCATTTGTTGGGTACACACAGGTTTACATAGTAACACACTGTTCTGTACAACTTGCAGTTCACAGGCACTGTAGTTTTGGGTCGTTACTAAGCCTGGGGCCTTCACAACCTCACACCTGACTCCTGCGAAGGCTGTGCATGTATGTGCACAAGAGCGCATGCACACATGCAGGTGCACACACACACACACACACAGAGCCTAAAACAATGTGTGGCTTATGTACTAGTTTGCTACAACTATTAAAATACACAATCCCGTTAGCTAATTGATGCACTTAAAACATCATGAAGCCTGTTTCAAAGTCTTTTGCAAAATGACTCTCAATGTGTGTGTGTGGGAGGGGGGATATTTTGTGCTTCTAGGGTGTGTAGAACACTGAAAGCTCAGAAAGCCATTCATCTACAAAATGTACAAATATTTAAGAAATCTGGAGGAGCATCGTGTTCACTTCCTTTATTTTACGGAGAGTGTGAGCCAAGGCATTGAAACGTCAAGTGGTTTATCTAAGGAAAACAATGAGAGGCCACAAAGCCAGGGTCCATTGGTGTTTCCTCAACCAAGTGCAAAACCTGAAATGCTGAGCTGGCTCAATGATGTGCCCAAGGCCACTGGCCTCCGCTCTTGGTGTTAAGGAAGAAACCTGTCACACAAAGCAAGTCCTTTGTGAAACTATGTTTGGGGAAGTTAATGTATGAAGAGATACATCAAGAGATAATTTGTTAAGAAAGCAAAAGAGAGAGAGAAAGCAAAAAAGCAAGAAGAGAGAGGGAAAGAGGACCGCAGGAGAGGAGAGAAAAGGGGGAAGGGGAAGGAGGGGAGGAAGGAGGAGCAGAGAGAAGGAGAGCGGAGGGGAGGACAGAAGAAGGAGAGGAGATGATTTTATCCACAGTTTTCCCATCTTTAGGATATTTCATCTGAAACTTGTGGGAAGATATTCAGATTTTCTTTGGGTTGCATCAAGTTCAATTACTCACTCAGAAGGAAGTGCAAGGTGGGCATTTTGAATGAGGTTGTAGTGTAGATACACGTATAATTGATTGGTTTTAAAAATCAGAAACGTATGTTTTCTTGAGAAATGCTGATCTCCTTTTAAACATATCAGAAATTGCTAACAGCTAACTTGTTGGTGGGTTTAATAGTTGTAGCAAGTATACAAACTATAAAATAGCAAGCCACGCTCTGTCAGGGTAGAAAAAACAGTTACTGAGTGGCAAGCAAAAGATAAAGCATCCCTGCCAATTTATCTTTGTGGAACTAACAAGTTAATTAAATCCCATGTGTATTACTAGACACTTGGATTGTATAAATTATGAAAAGCATTACATCAAAAATAAAAGCTAGAGTTCACATGTACTACCTCTATGGATATTAAGGGATTACATCAAGATTATATAAAAGTACAGTTTTTAAGTTTTTTTAATTTTGTGTGTGGATGTGTGTTGCATGCTCATGTGCGTGCACACATAGATACAGTACCTGCAGAGCTAGGGTTGGGGTTACAGGTGGTTGTGAGCCACTCAGCATGGGTGCTTGGAGCTGAACTCAGGCCCTTCTAAAAGAGGAGCATATTCCCTTAACCTCTGAGCTGACTCCCCAGCCCTAAAGGTACAACTTTTAATGAATAGTTTTTGCTAAAATATATGTCAATAATAGAAGGTTATTTCCCTTAACTTCCTACAGACATCAACATGCTTCTAAAGTTGGTAGAGACTGAACAAGGCTTATTCTAAATGCTTGGGGTCAATGCTTTCCTGGTCGGCAGCTGCTTCTAGATTTGGGGATATTTGTAAGGCTAAAATGACATATTTGGAGCAAGAAACTCAAGTCTAAATGCCACACGCACTTCGTTTCATATGTACCCTCTACACATATACTTTATGACATATTTTCAGTTCGCCTGTGTGTTGAATGCTTCCCAGAGGCAAGTGAGGAATTTTCCATTTGTGGCAACATTTCCCTGCTCCAAGCACTGTGTGTTTTGAAGTATTTTAGATTGTTAGAGTAGAGACACTTAGCCTGTCACTGAGACTCTCCAGTTCCCCAAACCGTTAGTAACACTCCAAATAGTGACTTCTAGATTCTGAGATTTGGAGAGGACAAATCTGTCTTGTTCATATTTACAGCCCAGTCATCCCTAACAGCATCCTTCTTTCAGAGACGCGTGGTTAAAACGAACCCATTTACATATTTCTGCAACAGCGACTTCTTACTGGAGCCCAAGGGATGGAAGCTGTCTTCTCTATGGTGATGGCTAGAATAGCCCCAGTCCTGCTGAATTCCTAGCGCATCGGTATCGCTCTGGCCATCAAGTATCTTCTCGATGCCATTAAATACACTGTGACAGTTTACTGACACCGTGCTAATAAGAATGACTGAAACATTCACAGAGCTTGAGACGAACGTAGTGGTGACTGGTTCAGAAGGGGTCCATTTGTGAGAGCATGTGGAATCTGAGCGGACCAGCACCACGGCAGAGGCTGCCAAGCTAAGTAACACAGGACTCCTCCAGTGAGCATGGCCCACAGCAGGCCATCATGCTGTCACTCATGACACTTCACTAAAGGGTACCTAGATCGCAGACATGTACACGGGGTGCGCGCTGAGGAAAAAATTCTAATCTTACTCTGAAGACTGTTTTTATTTCATTGGGGTTAAGAAGGTGCTGGAAATCTCCCACTCCCTCTTCTGTATGAAGACCCTACCCCCTCTTCTATATGGAGGTCCCATCCACCTCCTCTTCCGTGTGGAGGCTCCACCCCCTCTTCTATATGAAGGTCCCACCCACCCCCTCTTCTGTGTGGAGGCTCCACCCCCTCTTCTATATGGAGGTCCCACCTCCTCTTCCATATTAAGTTCCCACCCATCTTTCATCTTCAGGTCTACTTGAAACCCACCCCAGGATCTGACCAGTCCTCACGTCTGATTGGTAACTTCCTTTGGCCCTGCAGATGAAAACACCACCTTTCCTGCCTGACCTGAGATGTCATGCAGATTTCACATTTCACAAAAAATGTCTGCATTCAGCTGTGCAGAAAGCCCAGGACTGCTGAAACAAAGGAGCTAACTATCTAATCAGAAAGCTAGAGAGCCTTGTTTATTCCACAGACAGCAGGGTGACTTGTTAGAATTATTGCTCTGGGTAGACAATCAAATTTAGATTTAAATGTGTTCATATCTACTCTGACTAGAACAAGATACTATATGATTTATTTTGTTCTAAGTGATTGGCTCATTGATTATGCTCTGGAAGTCCCCTGGGAGCAAACCTTTATTTATTAAATTTATATGAAAGTCTACATTTGCTGTAAAACCCCACTCCCACCCCCCAGGTGCTAATTATCAGCCAGAATTCTGGCATTCGGCTTTAGTTGTGTTTTGGTTTTTGATTATAGATGAACTAACCAGATAGCTTCATCAGTAGAACCCATGGCTAACTCTGGTTTAAAACAGAGACTTAAATCTAGTCATGAGTTTAACAGAAGTCCACCCTGTTTACACTGTTAACGTGTGGCTTTGGGTTCTGTGTACTTTCGTTTCTTAAAACGAAAAATGACGCAGCTGCAAAGGTTGGTGCCAGGGTCCACCAGGCTGATTTGATTTTGTTCTTCGGTCCTCTCCCTATATGGGGTGACCACTGGGAATTCTGTTGCCGTGAGTCAAGGTGAAGCCTTCCCTGTGTTCTGAACGGTTTGCCATGCTGCAGAGCCAACATCCATCACAGTTGGCGAGTGACTCACATTTTAGTTATGAGGAGGTCTTAACGAGGAACAGCTTACATTTAAATGCCCAAATGTCAGGCCCGTGGTGTTTGGACTGTGGAGGCACACAGGGTCATGTTCAGCCTATGAGCAATACTTTCAGGTATTTATTTATTTATCATGTAGAACCGACCTAATTCCACAGTCTGCGGTGATAAGAGTGTGTGTCTCATTTAGATGATGGACTGGAACCAAGGCACTGGAATTCTGACGGGAGGAATCAGATGTTGAAGGAAAGACTTCTCATCCCGCCACGTGAAAGCCTGACAGGGGCTGTGTGTAAGCTGTGAGGAAAGCCAAGGGGACCTGAAAAGTATGTTATGCCTTGTAAACCCCACACTCTTGAGTTCTGAAACCTGCTACAGGACCTGAAGATGTTGAAGCCTCAGGGGACACCAAAGAGTAAAATCTACATATTTAGGCATCATGTTTCTTAAGACTTATTTAGTTTGATTTTTTTTAAGTGTATGAGTGCTACCTGCATGCATGTATGGGCATTTTGTGCATGCAAGGAGGTCAGAAGAGGGTGTTAGATTCCCCTAGAACAGGAGTTAAAATCAGCTTAAAGCTGCCATGCGGTTGCTGAGAACGGAATCTGGGTTCTCTGTAAGAACAGCCTAACTGCTCCTTCCAGCCCCGAGATATCTTTTCCCAGTTTAGAAGTAAAAAGCCAGGTGTGGCTGTTCAGAACCACGATTCCCATATTTGGGAGGCCCAGGCAAGTGGCTGATCAGAAAGTGGATCAAGCCAGGCTAGAGAGCCAGACCCACCTTAAACCACACAGCTGGAGGGAACTCCTGCGAGACTGGGAAACGGCTTGGTTGCTGATGTTCTTTTCATAAGTAGAAAGACCTGACATCAATCCAGCGCCTATGTGGAAAAACCTGGACATGGTGGTGGGCAATTGTAACTTTGGGTGTGGGGAGATGGAGACAATCCGGCTCCCTGCGACTACCTGGTTAGCCAACCTTGACTTTGCACAAAATCCCAGCAAGAGTGACTCACTTCAGAGGCCCAACACCCAAAGTTGTCTGACATCCACACACATGGCAGGCACACACCTACACACACACACTTGTTCACACACAAACATACCCACGCATGAGCACACACACTTTCACACAGCACACATAGGCATATGCAAAGTGAAAATGACATAAGGCTTTTCCTAGAAAATGGATAGTTAGCTGTGCATCTAATACATTGTTTTACAGGAAGCGCTGTAGTGAGAAGAAATATAATGTAGAAGGTATAATACTTGCTAAAAATTAATTTAGTAGTTACTGTGGGGATGCTGAGCTATAAAGCTTTTCAGCATTTGACATTTGGTCCATCTTCAGTGAAATTACAGTGGATACAGGCACTTGACCGTGATTCACACAAAGATGCATTGCTCCAGTCCAGTTGTTCCTGAGTATTAGGAAACGAGGAAGCATGTGCATTTTCGATTCTTTAGTTTCACTTTTAAAAGCAAATTGAGAATCGCATAAAGAGCTTCAAGACACAGCTTGTTACTCATATACCCAACTCGGATGTGACCATGCCCAATTAAATTTCTCAAACCAAAGCCATTATGCTAATCGCGCGCCACTAAAGCTCTCCCAGCAGTCAGGAGCATATGTTAGTGGAATTTTGATGCATTTCTCATAGGAAAGAAATACTTGTGAGTAACAGGCAGACTTGGAGAGTTGCCAGTGGTAAGGAGGGTGGCCAGGAGTGCAGGCACAAAGCAATTAAGTCCATTCTGCAGGCAGCATGCTTTCCATAGCTCACTAAGTGTGTGGTGACATAAGAAGAAGCTGGAGCTGCGGTGCTCTCAATAGCGTTCAAGGCAGAACCATATAAGGAGTTCTAAGGCCACCATACGTAACCACGTCAGCGTCTCCTGAAATCAAAACTGCATAATTTTCTACATTTGCCCGGATTCCTACACATGCCATAAAATGCATACAGAGTAAACAAAGGAATTAAAAGATGTGTGGTTTTCATGTGGATCTTAAGTAAAGTTTTATGTTTCTTCAAAACAAGCACCCTACAAAGGCATTCCAGAATGTTCTCAGTAGACATTGACCTGAGTGAGGGAGACACATATCAGAGGAAAATTTTAATAAAAAGTGGACAAATGAAAAAGTTCTGTCAAGATTCGTGAACCTCTTTTGCCTTGCTTACTGGGCTCTAGACATTATAAAGCAGAGGTGGCATCTACTCAGACTACTGAAGGGACTGGGAGACAGCGCAGCCTATGAAGGGCTTGCTTCACAAGCAAGACCCTGGCTTCTGGCCCTAGAAACCTTGCAAAGGAAAGCCAGGCATCCTGGAGCTTGCTTGTTGTGCTAGAGCTTGGGAAGTAGAGACAAAGCCCCCTGGGACTTGCTGGCCAGCTAGGCTAGCCAGTGTGGTGTGCTCCAACAGAGAGAGACTGACCAAACAAAAGGCAAATGGTGGATGATATTCAAGGAACAACAGGCATTGATGATCTCTAGCCTTGTACACACACACACACACACACACACACACACACATTGCATACAGCTACACACGTATGTGTACAATACTGAAATCTGGAAATGTCATGCTTGTATTCAAGGCAGAAGTAGTGGGTGGTGATTGATGACTGATTGATTGATCGTTGGTTGACTGGCCCCAGGTTTTCATCATTCTCTATAAATAACTGTGTGTTCCTCCCACTAACCTTGTTTCTCCCAATGCCTGCTCACTAGGAGTTCATTTATGACACTCAGTTTGAATGGCAGGGTAGTCACAAATGGAGAAGCTTGAAATCTCCTAACGCTGTTAGTCTCCTGGTACCAGGAAAAGGATGGGATAGTTTCCATGGAGCTGTCAGAGATGAGAAATCTGTAGGCCATACCAGGGCTCTCTGTTTGAATGATAACCTAGAGAAGCCACATTGATAGCTACGCAGAAACACAGAAGGGCATTCCTGCCACCCCATGAGGTACAGGGATTCTTTATCATGAAACAATACTGAGGCAAAGGTGAAAAGGTACACGGAAGAACAGAAGGGATCTGCTCCCTGAATTGCATCCATAAGTCTAATGTTCTAAGTAATGGTTGAGGAGACACAATGAAGAGAAAAGAGCCAGTGACTCATGGCCTGAGGCATGCGTGGTACTCGAGATAATCTTATTGCTCTGAGCGTGTTAATAAACTCTACTGCTGTATGTAGCGTACCAGTCTGTTCTCCACTGTCTGTGATGGGGACGAGGTGTGGCAGCAGTGAACACACAGTGCGGCCTGGGCAAGGCAGCCAGATGAAAGCTCTGGGATCGTTGGGCAAGCATCATGGGCATTTACCATGATAACAATTAAAATGTAAGTTTCTACAAAGGACGGACGAGTCAAAGGTATTAAACATGCACTGGAAATGATAGCCTTTCCAACAAGTGGTGGCGGGAAACCTGGACATCCACATAGAGAGAAATGAAACTAGAATTCCCCATCCCCCACCCTAGATGAAAACTAACTCCAAATGGATCAAAGACTCTGATCTTAAATCTAAAACTTTGGTTATCAATCAGGTAATAGATTCCATTCACAACAGCCTCAAAGAAAGAGGATTAAAAAATACATTGGAATAAAATTAACTAAGGAAGTGAAAGGCCTGTATAATAAAGGCTATAAAACCCTGAACGAAGAAACTGAAGGAGACTGAAAGACCTCTCATGCTCATGGATGGGAGAAGTCAAAATCCCGAAAGTTCCTATCCCCCAAAAAACAATCAGCAGATTCCATGCAATCCCCTTCAAGTTGTCAGTGATATTCTTCATGGAAATAGGAAAAAATCTTTAAAATCCTATGGAAACACAAGAGAGCTCAGATAAGGAATCAATTGTAAGCAGAAGGGACATCATGGTGATGTCACTACACCTGATCACAACTTACGTTGCAGAGCCATCAGAGTAAAACTGATGGTGCTGGGACAAAACACTAAGGACAAAACAGAGAACCTGGATACAAGACCACCCAACCACGTCCACCTCACTTTTTAGATACCTGACAAAAATACACAAAGGAAAAAGACAGCGTCTTCAACAAATGGTGCTTGGAATCCTGGGTAGCTCCTCATACCATGAAGCTAGAGTCTCATTTCTCACCCTGCTTGAGAACCAACTCCAGGAGGATCCCCTCAGCAAAGATCGAAAACCTGATACTGCTCGAGGAAGCAGAGGGGAGTGCACGTCACACTACAGGCAAGGTAAGGATGTCCTAATGAGGATTCCAACAACTCAGGAGATACAAGCAATAAGCAACAGGTGGAGCCTCACCAAGCTACACAGGGCTTGCATGACAAATGAAACCGTCAATCAAGTGTAGAAACAACCCACAAAATAGAGAAACAACACAATCTCCAAAAACTGAACCACAGGACTGAGCAGAGAGTTCTCAAAGGAAGAAACTCAAGGGGCTAGCACACCTTTTAAAACATCATCAATATCATGAACCTGGGAAATGTAAATTGAGACTTTCTTGAAAGTCCACTTAACCCCACTCAGAATAGATAGCATTGAGTAAACAACTGTCAGTAAAGGCTGTCCAGGATGTGGGGAAAGGAGAATGCTTATCTAGCGATGGTAGGAGATAAATTGATGCAGCCACTATGGAAGTCAGTGTAGAGGTCCACCAAAAAAACAGAAATAGAGCTTCTATACAAGTCAGCTCTTCCGCTCTAGGGCATATTCCCTATTCATTGCGGTTCTAGTCTCAATAGTCCAGAAACGCAAACAGCCTAGATGTCCATCAACTGAAGAAACTGTACTCCATACATGGCACTGGAATTGTCTTCAGTCGTAAGGGGGTGTGCCTTCCACCAACACACACTTTGTTAGGCTAGATGCTCTTACGGAGGTGCAAAGAGAAAATGAGGGTCCATCTGAAGCACCTGGATGTTAGACCGCTGCCCATGACTTGAAGTCATAAGGTAATTCAGATCGTATCAGTACTGCGGCGGTTTCATAAGGCTTCGGTACTAGAGAGATAATACCGTATCGCCACTGAGACTTCAGGGCCATGGAGAAGCCCGGCTTACCGTACGTACTTTAGAAACTAAAGAATGCTGGGAAGCTCAGCCTCTAAGAGCCCAGACTGCTTGGGCGTCTGTTCTCTTTCATGGCCACAGTTGCTCACGCTTAATCTTCACTGGGGGCACACTTTCTCACACAGCCCACTGGGCTAGGCGACACGACCAGGCTCATGGATCGTTCTTGGACTCCAGCAAGTGCCAGCACTAAGTGGTGAGTGAGAATAAACCCGTGTGTTTTTCAGGGCTGGACTGCTTCTTATTCTATTTTGACCAATTAACTGAAAACCACTTGGTTGCAATAACCTCCCGAACAAAAACATCACACAGTAGATTAAGGCTGCTGCTCATTCATGTGCATCCTGGTGAGCTCTGTGCAGTCAGAACACAAACTCTGAAGCCGTAAAGCTTCAATTAGGGTTTTACACTTTCATTGCCAGTTACACTTCTATGCATTTCCTCTCAAATCAGGAACTTGACAAGGATGCCCACTCCCCCTACTCTTACCCAGGATAGGGCTCAAAGTCTCAGGTTATGTCAGTTAGACTGGAGAAAGATATAAAAAGAGCAGGAAAGGGGGTCTCAGACAATCCCTCTTTACATGAGCTCTGGTCCTATACATAAAAGCCCTACAGAGTCTACTATAATAAACACTTCAGTCTCATTGCAGAATGCAAATCATTATTTAAAAAAAAAACAGTCTTCATTTTCACCAACCATGTTTCCTTAGAGCAAGCAATTAAGAAAAATAACTCATTAGTAAAAACTCAAAAAAAGTTCAGTACACATGACCAAAGAAGAGAAAGACAGGATAGTGAGGATTTTAGCACACTGGAAAGCGAGTTAGTGAAGGAGCTGGACAGTGGTAAGGCCTTCCATGCTTCTGAATGGCAGAATCAATATTGTGAAGATGGCCTTACTACTGGAAAAAATGTTCAGATTTAATTGGCAGTTCATTTATGTGACCATTTTGCTTTGCTATCCCATAGTCTTCTCATATGAATGCAGCAGGAAAAGACATGGAAGCATCTAGAATGCGGTGAGATACGGAAGTGTTCAACAGTGAGTAAAGACAATCCATATCACAAAGAACCAACATCACTGTCAATCTAGTATGGTCCTAACACTTCAACCTTGTGTTGTTTTAGGGTTATGAGTCTCAAATCTCAAGGACCACAACAAGAAAAGAAGACAGGACCCTGAGTGTCCATTCTGGTTAAACAATAGGTATTGTGCATATTATATTAATATAGTACATATCAGTCAGCTTTAAAGAAAAACCAAACTGATACTTGCTGTGATATGCACCAAACAGAAATTATCCAAGTGACATGATTCAAAAACTAACCTGGTACAACACGACCCTCCTTGGGCCTGTCACCAAATCAGTCAGACTGCTGAAATGCAACTCATCAGTGGAGGTTGCTGCCCAATGGGTGTGGGGCTTCATGTTGGAAGCCAAAATCACACGGGTGGCACAGAGAAATGACTGCTACAGAGCCCTGGGAAGGTCCTGAATGCCACCGAACAATATATTTAAAATTGGTTAGAGTGAAAAATGTTAGGCTATGTGTATTTTATCAGAATTTTTTTTAAAGTGCTGCGGTACATTTCCATTATTTTTGTTGAGGAATGAAAAAATAAAAGAATGAAGTGGACATGGAGATCATGGCAGGAAAGTTGGGAACCTTTGTTCCCCGTGAGCCACTGCTGACTGGTGTTGCTCTTTCATCCTTAGACAGCTGTGCTCACACCACTTTGAACAGCAAACATTGTAGTGGTGTTGTCCACCAACCCGAGCCCTTGGAAATGGGAGGCTGGAAGGTTCAAGACTATCCAGAGCTGTATAGCAAGTTTGGAGCCAGCTAGGCTACATGAGACACGGGTTCACCCAAATAAAAAAGATTTTATAGTTAAATTGGGATTCAGCCACTGCCGGTTTACCTGAAATCTCATCTCACTTAGACCTTCCAACCATAACACACCTGTATCAAGTGCCTGACATGTGTTCAAGTTTAGTGGGAAAGCGAAAACATGACCTGAGTTTGTCTAATACAAAGAGATGTACTCATCAAACATAAAGAAATCTAGCTAAAGCTGCACAAAATACCTCTTTCTTGGAGCGCTCATTTGGAAAGAAATTGGAAGCTGTACAGGGCCAAGCACAACATTTTCCTTCTGTCACCTTGCCAAAGGGAAATCTGACCACTGAAGTCTAAAGGATGAACAAGACACAAATAAATGGGGGCTCTCAACCCACTCCAGTAATACTTGGGGCCACAAAAGCATGGAGAACATGATTTCCTTAAAAACTAAAGCTTCCAGAAATTCTCCTAAGAATTCCTCAGCAGGCATTTGGCTATGACCCAACTCTTCCTTTAAAAAGAAGAAAAGGTTTTGGATATCTTCCTATCTTGACTTTCTGGAGAGATGCGAGATCTTGCCAGAAGTCAAGAGGGTGTGTGATGCATTTGTGATCAAGCTTTAAACATGCTTAATTTGCACTCGGTTTTGAGTTTCAAAATTAAGAAAGTCTCAAATTCACTTTCAGTGGAAAGAGTTAATTTTCATCCAGTGGGGTGTGTGTGTGTGTGTGTGTGTGTGTGTGTGTGTGCGTGCGTGTGTGTGCGTATACACTAGGGAAATATCACAGACTCCCTGGCTTCCCTCCAAAGACTCCACCGAGTCAGTCTCGTTGGCTCTGTTCCAATTCTCTTCTAAAATATCTTTCCAGTATGCATTTCTTTTGTCTTTTCCATATTTTAACAGTATAGATGGTTTACTAGCAATGTTGTGGGGCCTCCCTCTTAACCACTGACATTAAAAACCAAGATAAATAATTGCAAAATGGAACTGATGTGAATGGCCTTTAGAATCACATCCTTGGGCCCCCCAAAAAATTGTACAGCTCCACCCCCACAGAACTCTACTAGACTAATCCTACCTCCCAGACCTGCACCACCCCCATCCAACCCTTCTATTGCCCCACAGACCTGGCCCAGGGCAGGACAAGTTCTTCTACCAGATGAAAGGCCACCTCAGAATCCTTCCATTCTTTGCCAAAGTGTCTACCTATAAATGCTTAGCACTTCACCCTGCCTCCAGAAAGCTAATAAACTGAATGACCTACTAGTAAAGTCCTATGAAACAGTAGCAAACGGAGCACAAACCTGGCAGGGCTGCATCATTCCACACCATCAGGTAAGAAACTGCTTTTCTACCCTTGTCCATAATATCTGTCTATCTAAGATGGATAGATACACACACACACAATACGTGCACAAATATTATACACACACCTGCAAATGACACATACATACATTCATACCACACATACACATTTTCTGATTTAAAAGGATAAATAAGTTGTTATCAAGACTTTTCAACTATATGTATGTGTGTGTATCAAAATATCCTATTACTAACCCCATATCTCAATAAGAGAAACTTGAAATGTGCTGAATGCTAAATTTCTAGGTAGGAATTTCCATCCCATCCACACTGTGAGGTTAAAGAGGAAGAGAGAAATCAGGAGTGACCGGCACAAGACAGCAGCTGGTGGGGAACAAGGAGAGCCGAGCCAAGGGAAGTCTTTGGAAAGCCTGCATTGAATCCATCACACAGAATGACGGGCAAGTGGAAGAGACGAAATGAGACCACTCAGAACAGGCACCACAGAAGACACGAGCTTGAAGTCAACCTCGACACCCTTTCCACTCACTTTTCTGCTAACGACTACGCATGGCACAGCATTAAGCAGAGGGCGGTATTAAGCTTCCGTATCCATGAGAAAACTTATAAATTAAACAATACATGGGGCTTCCTGCGGGTTAAACCCTGATGATGAAACAGCTACAGGCATCTGAAACCTGCCTACCTGAGACAGCGAGAAAATGACCCCCAAGGAATGTTTGTAGATGCAGAAGAAAGCAGTAAAGGGAATGTGGCCAGGCTAGGCAGTGCAGCACAAGGAAACCAGAGACTAGATTTAGGGCACCATGGAACAAGACAATGCAGAAGAAATGAAAATTTAGTATCTCTCTCTCACACCCAACACACCTCTGTTTCCTGCCCTCCCATCAGTGATCTGTTGCTTCATTTTATCTGAGATGACAGCCAATGCACAAATCAAATGCTTTTTTTTAAAA
>LOEQ01003401.1:116002-137206 GCA_001685075.1 Bramus lutescens
AAAAAAAAAAAGCATGTGCATGTGAATGAGGGTATCCCTGGAAGCTAGAACGGGGTGTCAAACCCCGTGGGACTGGCGCTGCACGTGATTGAAAATCGCCCAGGGTGGTTGTTGGGGACGAGACTCTGGCCCTCTGTGAGAACAAATGTGCTCTTAACCACTGGACGGTGTGTCCAGCTCACATCCACACCTCTTTGGAAGCATCTAAGTGCACACCTAGGTACAGCCTTCAGTGCCTCCTCTGCTGTGACAGTTCCACTCTTATTTTTTTATATTGCGAACTAAAGCAGAAATTCCCAGTCCCTGATTGAACAGTTGCATTTTCTTATTGAGCTGTGAGGGCTTCACAACTCTTCCAGAAGCTATTCAAGTATGCCACACTGGAGACTGGAGACGATACTCCTCCCTGTTGAGGATGCTGTCACAGCTGGATCCCTCCAGGGGAAGTCACGTGCTTAAAGACGGCATCTTTTATTTACTCTTTTACTTGACAATTGTTTAATTCAAACAGACTAATAAATTATCAGTAGTAATTTTGAATATTTTGCTAATAAACCCATTCTGCACTCATCCGTGGAATTAGCCAAGCTGGACATCTGTCTCTGTCAAGCGGCTTCCTGACTGAAGAAAACCTCTGACCACATCTGCATTTGTGTATTTTAGGAAGCATTATCCATTTTCTCCATATTATCAAATGAGGAACCATTTCCCTTCTAACATCCACCAAACTTCGTTCCTTTTACTCTTGAAATGATTGCCTACTCATGACTTAAGTGATTGGGAAACACAAAAGGCCAACGAGATGAGAAAGCTTTCTGTACGGGAAACTTTATCTCCCCAAATCTCACCTCCTCTTCCTTTAATTAAATCTGTATTTATATACTTCATCTATGATGCCACAGACAGAAGAGTCAAGCATGTCACATCTACATACCAACAGAAGCTTTCCCTAGACAGTTCTGTAGCTACCAACAACTCAAATTTAATCAGAAAAGAGGAGAAAACCTTACAGTAACTGTTGAGCTGCCTGTTTGCATTTCTCTTTAAGTGTTGAGCGAGTCTACCAGGTGCTTCCTACATTCCCAACTGCACAGCATCTTTTCTAACTACACGATGATCTTTTATTTCTCCAGCCTCTCCTGGCTCTGCTTGAAGCAGCAATCTGGTTGGACTGTCCAGGACTGACCTGCCCATGCTATTGCTCCGAGGAAGCTGCCAACCAATTCCTTTCCTTTCCCCATGGTTCATGTTTCTGTGGTCCACAACCCTGAACAGCTTCGTGTGTAGAACTTCCCTAGAGGCTTGGCTAAGGATGAGCAGGAATTCCAAAGGATAGAGATATGTTCACCATGCTTGAACACCTGAAAGACAAGGGCTAACTGAAGTGCCCATGCCCTGGGTGCCATGCAAACAGTCCAGATGCCTTGTGATGAATCCTTCTTGTTCATCTTCCCATACATAATTGGGAGCTCCTGGAGAAAAGGTGCTATCACTTGGGTCCTCGGACACAAGCCTGATTAAATTGCTCCTCAGTTCATTACTTAGGTGAGAAGTGATGACGTCAAGGTGTGTTGTACTGAGGAAGAAGTAAGAACAGTTAAGAGACAATCTGTACTCCACATTCCTTGATAAGACACTGAGGTCCCTACATGGCTTTAAGTCTCTCTCATCCATATTTTGAAGTGGAAGTGGAAGCTCAGAAGTAGCTGATTGACATAATAAAGTCGTGGAGAGAATGGATTGTGGAAGGTGGAAGGTGGAAGGTGAACCAGACATGGTGACTCGGGACGGGGGAAGGAGGTAAGAATTCCTCGGGCAGTGCAAGAGCTGGAGCCATAAACTGGCAAGGAGAGAACTATGACAAAGCGGTGAACACTCTGGACACTCGGGGACCAAGGTAATAACAAGATGAAAGGGAGACAGTGGGACCTCAGCACCCCATCCCTGAGTTGATGAGGGAAACAGTTCTCCAGTGGAAAGACAGCACCGCTGCCAGAGAAGCTGATAGAGAACCAGGATGGAAGGCCGGCTCTCCACCCCAGGGAGCATGGTGCTTGAGAAGGAGAGAAAAGGGTCTGATCTTGGAACTACTCCTGGGAGCTCCAGGTTTGAACTGAGAAGCCAAAGAAGATAGCCAGGCAGGCTGGGGGCCCCGTAAAGTCTTTGTTGTCGACACATGAGGACCTGATCTTAGTCCCCAGCATCCAAGTGAGAGCCAGTGCTGGGAGGGTGGAGACAGGAGGATCCTCGGGTCTCTATGATCAGCAAGACTAGCCTATTAGGGAGTTCCGTGTCAGGGAGAGAACCCATCTCACAAAGGAACATGGAGGGAGACTGAGGAGCCACGGGACAACAACCTACGGTTTCCACACACATGTTCAAGGAAGATAAATGGTTAAGCAAATGAAACAAGCAGAAACATACAGAGAAACACACAGCACCCTCTTTCCCTGAATGCTGATGTCACGTTCCATTGTGACTTTCAATGGAGCCTGATTTTCTGCGACAGTTACTCCTATCTTCCCATTTTTCCTGTGAAGCATCTTTTTGGGGGCTGTATTCATGCCAAAGGAAGTCTCATGCTTTCATTTGAAAGAAAATGTAAAGCACTGAAGATACACACAGTGACAGAACGCTTGCTTGGCAAGAAAAGACTCTGTGATTGATTCTCAACTCCACAAAAAAGGGGGGACAGTCAAACATTGATAAAATTAGCTTTACAGTGGGAGATGGCAATACTTGATCGCTGTCCAATATTTTAAAAGTGTTTTATGTGTATGAGTGATTGGTCTGTATGTATGTATGTATACTGTGTGCATGCCTGGTATCAGATTCAGAGATCAGCAGAGGGCAACAGATTCCTTGGAACTGGAGTTAGTGACAGTAGTGAGTAGTCAGGTGGGTGCTGGGAATTGAATTCAGGTCCTCTGGAAAAATAGTCAGTGATTTTAAGTGCTGATCCAGCTCTTCCACTCAGTAGTAAGTGAGCTATATTATTAAGTGTTAGAGAACGTATGTTACCTACTCACCTGGCTGGTAGACTGTTCGCATTTAAAGATTTACATCTGAAGTGTATGCATATACATGCATGTATGCATGTGTGTGTACATATAAAAAAAGTTCCTTTAGCAGAGATGCTTGCGGGATTACCTGCCTTCCGCGTGCATGGCTGATTTAGGATTGTGTTAATAGGTAACTCATGTATCAGGAAGGATTGAGGAGAGATCAGTAAGTAACCTGAGTAAGAGTTTCAAACTTGGCCTCAGGAACACTGGGTGAATTTCCTCCACCTGCCTCTCACTCACTTCTCTCTAGGGAAATGGGGAGAATAGCAGTCCCAGGAGCACAGTGCACACCATGTGAGGAACAGAAAACCTAAGTGCACGAAGCACACC
The DNA here is from genome assembly GCA_001685075.1 of Bramus lutescens. NCBI lineage: Eukaryota > Metazoa > Chordata > Mammalia > Rodentia > Cricetidae > Bramus > Bramus lutescens. The sequence goes on from LOEQ01003401.1 coordinate 119,398, forward strand.
GTGTGCAGAACAGAAGTCTCAGGAGCAGGGAACACACTGTGTGCCGAAGTCCCAAGAGCACGGAGCACACTGTGTGCAGAGCAAAAGTCCCAGGAGCATGGAACACACCATGTTCAGGACATAAATCCTAGAATCACAAAGCACACCGTGTGAAGAAGAGAAGTCTCAGGAGCACAGAACACACTGTGTGCAGGACAGAAGTTCCATGAATATGTGAGTCCAACTCTGACAGTAATATTAATAGGAGCCAATCTGCAATCTCTGACATTTCAATTTCCAAATAGAACAGTGGTGAGACTTAGTCATCTTCGTCCATCGGACACTTGGTTTTTGATGCTTGGAACACAGCTTTTGGAAAGCAGAATCAGCTTTTCCCCCTTAAGAGTACTTTTTCTTCTCCCTTCCAAAGAATGGGAGTGTTGGCTCCCAAGCCTGTAACTCACACCCCAAAATAGAAAAGCGTGGGAGTAAATGGTGACAGAAGCTGACACCTCTCACAACATAAAAGGCAACATGCCTCAGTTATTGATAAGGACCGAGTTCAAACTAAACACAAATTTTCTCTTTATAAACTGAATACAGTTGACTTGAAGGGCTGTGCCTTTTCTTAGACACACACTATCATGGCAGGGCTTCCCTCATACCTAGCTCCTTTAACTCATACGAAAGGCTGGTTAGACTTACATAAATGTTAAGTGATGGCAAAAGAAACTAAAACCAGGAGTCAAGGAAATCTTCATGAACGCTGAGGAGTGAGGCTTTGCCCTCAGCAGTGGCCATTGCATCATTAATCTACAATAAGCGGAGATGATGCAACCTGAGTCTCTCAATACAGTGACCAGGATCCTCTAAAGTCAGTGACAACCCCTTGGAGAAAGGGCTGAGCCATTGCACAAACCCAAACCTCAAGGGCTTTAAATCTGAGCTATGGTAAGGAAAGAAATTGCTTTCTCTCCCTTTCAGGAAAAGGAGTAAAATTCTTATTGAAGATTGGTCCAAATGGCATCTCCATCAACTATGCTGGAGAGGCCAGTACTGTTAGAACAGCTGAGGTAGGGTGCAGGTTTCATTTAGCTAATACTATAAACACATTAGTAAAATAACCATCATCCAAATTCTGTTCCATTCTCTTGTTTTTGCTATTGGTACTGTTAGGACCAAATCATCTACATGTTTTCTGGGTTATGACACATCTTCTCTAGGCTGTGCTGAGCAAATTCTTTGCTCCTATGAATCTTATTGATGTGAGATAACAAATGACAATTTTGACTCTGGATCAAGAGGTTGAGTCCCTGTCTAGATTCATCACAAAATGAGAAGAGCTTATTCAGACGTTTTCATCCTGTGGAAACAATTTTGGCACTTCAGTCTATGATCTTGCGGAATATAAGATGATCTTAATAATTACTTTTTGGTTACACATGTCCAGAGACACAGTCATTTATAGTTGAACATAAGTAAGCTCAATCTTGTTTATTTAAAAAAAGAAGTGCATTGGTGTTTTATAAACATCATGAGATATATTCAGATCTTTATTTATTTTGAAGAGGCAGCTATGGTGAAAATAAAATAGAAGAAACACACAGGCATAGTAATGGCCAGAGAAACTCTAATTCCACAGTCAGATTCATGAGCGTCCACCATAGAATTCCTGTAGGAATAAGGTAATGTCACCATCTATCAGGTTATTATCTACTGATTGGTAAATGTCTGCGCTGCTGTTGTCATGGTATCAATCAGGTCATTGGGATGCATTATATGATTGCTACATTTTTTATGGCTCTATGGTGTCTATAGAAGAAAATGATACATGTGTATTCATGTTTACCCAAATAATATTAGTCTAATATACAATTGTTAGATTAGACTATTCCATGAATTATTATTGGAATTATTAGAATATTATTAGAATTTTAGAATCATTAGAACATTCCATGAATCAATTATATCCTACTTTTCTATAGTATCAATCTAGTCACCTATGCTACAAAAACATGTGCGTGACTGCACATATATATGTCACTACATGCCTTCAGGTGCCTTCAGAGGCCAGAAGAGGCAGTGTGATTCTCTACAACTGGAGTTACAGGTAGTTGTGAGCCCCTGTGTGGTGTTGGGAACCAAACACAGGTCATCTTCAAGAGCAATGAGTGCCCTTAACCAGGGAGCCCTCCCTCGGCCCTCCAAATCACTTTTTCTCTTGACTGTGTAAGATCCATTGTCATGCATGTTTTCTTGACACTCCATGAATGGTAGGGAGAAACAAGCAGACTTAGATCTCTCTCCAAACAGAGCAGTCCCTCTGCTTGAGTGACGCTCTTCTCTACCTCTGCAGCAAGTCAAACCACACGAAGAAATTTCAGGCAGCTTCTGTAAATACCAATGCTATATACAATTAGTTCAATTAACTGTGTAAAATAAATATTGGCTCATACACGTCATAAATCTGCATAGTGCCCATCTAGCCTGCCTTTGAAGACAAAATCCTTAGGGAAAAGGAGATGTCATTCCCTCTATCGCAGATCCAGCTTGAAGACACGCTGAGATTTTGAGGCTGTAGGGCTGCTGGGTGGGTGACTTTGCTCTCTGTGCAGGGGAATGCAAGCAGGGAGACACTGTAATATGATGAGACCACCCGTGTGGCTCCTGGGAACAAGATCAGCGTTTCTTCTGTGTGCTTTGAAGTTTCATTGCTTTGCTCAGATTCCCACTCAGGGGTGGTTGTGACCACTGAGGGAAAACACTCTGCTGACAGAAAGCAAAACAGGGTCCTAGCAGCAGGGTGCTCCTCCGAGATGTAATAATGCCAATCAAGGAGCAAGGCTGCCATAGGGGAAGGCCCCGGTGCTGTCTAGCCTAGGGGAGGCAGATGCCATAGGGGAAGGCCCCGGTGCTGTCTAGCCTAGGGGAGGTATATGTTCTATGTCTGTGGATTGTATCCAAGATGATCCTACAGAAGATAATGCTTTGAAAAATCACTGGAAGTCACTTTTGCTCTCCTCACTATTGTTGTCACGTGCTTTTCTCTTCCACAAGACACCCCTGACTCTATTCCTGTTGAGTTCATTGATTAGCTGAGAAAGGAGAAAGCCGCTTTGAAGCACTGTCTCCACATCATGGTATAAATGAGATAAATGTAAGATATTTCCCCTGTATCATGAAAGGTGTATGCAACACACTGGCCATGTCAAACCCTGAACATGGGTGTTTTCCACATGCAGATAAAAAATTTTTTTGAAAATCACAACAAACAAGAGAATTAAACCAAGTCTGTAAAATCAATCCACCAATTGGCACAAGCCTGCTTGCTTTCCAATGTTTGAACACATTTAGGGTCTCATCTGAAATGTACTCTATGAGAAAGGGCAAAAGAACTTGCACTTTAAAAAAATTAGATAATATTGCTATACTAAGCGTACCTTCCAAGTCTACTGCTATGGTTGGGCAGCAGTGGTACATTCCTCAAAAAAATCTCAAGCAACTTTAAGAAGTAATAATTTATAATTTATAAGCTATTTGCTTGGGAATAATTATTTCTTCAAAATTTCTTTAACATTCCTGCCTAGTATTACTGATATGCCATAAGCTGACTGGATAGATGAGTTGAATCAGTGAGCTCTGGCTTCAAGTGAGTGGCTTTGCCTCAATGCATAAGGTGAACAGCAATGACGGGAGATGGTTAAAGCTGACCTCTGGCCTAGCTTGAAGGCAATAGCACATAAGTGCTCACACACATGCAAACATGTATATACCCCATGGCCACACATACATAGATTTGTTGGCCTAGAAGTCTCTCTAGGTATGGAGCTATTGGCTGTACTGTCTACTACATGAGAAAGAACAGGAATCCTCTCACACCCTATCATCAAGGAGAAAATCTGGCCCAGTTTCAGCCAACCACATTTAAAAAGTTATGAAAATCATGAGGTTTGACTTCTTTTTCAAAGACAGCCTAGAGAACCCTAAATATTCCTTTCTTCATAAAGAAAACAAAAGTCCCAGAGCCAATAAATATGAACTCAAACAAAATATGAAACAAACAAAAATGTCCATTATTCACACATACCTTAAAACAAAGCACAGTTAATTTTGACCTCAGTTGACAAGAGAAAACTGGTTACTTCCTATATATCACAAATTTTATAAAACCTCTTAGTAATTACATTCTGGGATTTTTTTGTAACCTTTATCTTATAAGCTAACCTCTTTTGATGACTTCCTTGTTTATCATATGAATTTTACTCATTTTGGGAAGTTTTAGCAAGACTGCAGGTATGAAGATTAAGTGTCAATCAATCCTGGGGAGCAAGGCTTTATTATGAGATATTTATGAGCCTTCTGGGTAAATAAAGTCTATAATGATGACTTTGTAAATTTTCAAACACCAAGGTCCAACCGATGCATAGTCTGCTTCATCCTAATTTTGAATTTTGTGACCATACAGTTTACTCTAAACAGTAAAGCAAATGCTTATTTTTAATAGAGTAAAGCTGGGTAAAACACGCAATAGAATCCACAGCCTCATTTATGACCAAAACAGACCTGAGACTCTCCACAGTTCTGAGATCTGAGAACACTAATCTACTATAATATGCCAATTTCAGTATTAAACCTGGTGCCAAGCCATAAATGAACCAAGATGGACAAAGGACTGTAAATATATCTAAAAAGGATTTGCTTTAAAGCCTAATTATCTCACTGCTGAGTCAATTCCAATCAGGGACACAGTTGTAAGCTGAAGGGGAAATAAAGAAATATTTTAATTTATAACATATTTGTAAACAACATCAAACCAAGTAGATCAACAGGGGACAGATGTGGGGTGATGCCTATGGGATAGGGACTGCATCTTCATGTTGAAGCTGAGTTGGTGGCGCTTCTGAAGACGGTTGTCACGAGACACCACTGGGCTTCATTTCTGAACTGCCTCAAAACTGCTTGAAGAAAAAAATGTCATTCTGACTAAATGCCAAACTTTCTATGGAACTAGACGTTTCTTGAGAAATAGAATCTGGTTTGGTTCATTTGAAATCTTTATTGGTCGTTAAGAATTCACCCTTGAGTCCTTCTAAAATCTTAGAAGGATTGGAAAGCATCTTCAAGTTAGAGTGGACTCATATTTTAACAATGCAGTCCTGAAGACTGTGAATTGAAATAAAAACACACCTTCAGCTGTGCGCAGGGCACTCTGCTGGTGCAGAGCAATGTGGAAAAGCAACTTTCCTCTAATTCAGCTACATCAGCCTAAACTTTCATGTCATCATATTGCCTAGTCCTTGGAGCTGACATTTTGGTTTTTTTGTGCCAAGATTGAGGATATAGGAGGCAGAGAATCCCAATTTCATTTCGGAAAATGACTTGTGGTAGTTAGATTGGGAATGACCCCCATAGGCTGATTTGCTTGAAAACTTTGTCCCTGCTTGGTAGGAACTATTTGGTAAGACTTAGGGGTGTGGCCTTTTTAGAGGGGGTGTGTCACTGTGTGAATTTTCAAAAGATTCACCATATCCACCATTTTGGTTAACTTTCTCTGCTGCCTGCTTGTGTACGGGATATGAATGCTCAGACACTGCTCCAGCACCATGCCTGTCTGCCTGAGGCCATGATCCCCACCATGATGGTGATGGACTCTATCCCTCTGGAATTGTAAGCCCCAAATAAATTCTTCATTTATCAGAAGGCAGAAGAGTTAAAGTGTAGCAAACCTAAAAGCTGACACACCTGTTGCTTGTGGAAATAGCACTGTAAAATGTTACATAAGAACTGTCTCCTTTTCTGAATGAGAGAAATTGGGATATTAATTCTGCTCCGTAAAGTCCAGATTCCTTAAAACCAAGTTCACCCCAAGTTGGGAAAGTCCAGACTTCTGTAACAAATGGGGAAATTCTGAAGAAGCTAACTTAGAAGAGAGAACATGAAATGCTCGGAAGAGTTTGACTATGAGAATGTAGTTAATAGGGCCACAATCAAATGGAGAAGTCTAAAATCATTTCAACTTGTATTAACAAAAATTGCAAAGTCACAGCAGGATCCTGCCTCCTTCCCGGATATTCCTTTACCCTCCAAGTTCATATGCACTCCTGCTGGATAGACCCAGCCGAAGAATCGGTACTACCTGAAAAGCTTGCACCCAGAAAGCTTGCACTTTGAGCAACGCTCTTGAACACACACTAAGATCGAATCTATCTTCATAAAGTAAATGGAAAGGTAGGTTCACAGTGTAGCAGACGCACTGGAGCAAACTCAGGGGGAAGGAGGCAGGCAAAGAGACGGACAAAGGAAACACACTGTGTCGCTTGTGGTTTCAAAGGTATGGAACTTTGTCTGCTGCTCTGTGAACAATAGAGACTTCTGGAACCGACTGCTGTGTCAGTAAATGTACCAAAGCACACTGACCAAACTACATCAAAATGAAACATGTGACACTCTTCAGAGTGAGCCCTGGTGTACTGTTAAGGGACAGTCGGTTCTTGGATTTAATATGTGCAGTCATTCTGAATCAGTGACATGAAATTTACAAACATGCAGATTTTGAACCCAAAATTCAGACAGCCATAAGATCCAGCGCCTTTAAATGTAAGCCCGTTGTGTAAAGACGAAATGGGACAAAATTTAGAAACCAGAGGTGAGGTTTGGGGCAACCTAAGCAGCCACACAGTTGAACCTCTTGAGAGGATCTAGACAGTACTGCTTGATGTTCCTCTAGGGACATTGTATTGCCTTTAATTCAGCAGCCATGATAATGCGGGATCCTTTCCTTCTCTAATGTCCAGAGGGGATGTAACAGGACACCAGCCTTGGAGTTCGGGCATAGAGCAAAGGCAATGGGTGATGTGACTGGCAAGGCTGAAGGGACCTCTCTACTTAGCGCCCCTCCCTGGTAACACTAAATGGCTCTCTGCAGGGCCAGGGACTTTCAAGGAAAGCAGCAGGAGATCTGTAAGGCTCTTTTCCTGTGGACGGCAGCCAGGACCGTTTCCAAGCTTGTGAGGGTCCAAGCCTTCCTGGAGGCCAGCGCTGGACAAAGGTGTTGCTCCAAAGCTCATTAGAGATAGGAACATTCGGCCTGAATAAGAAACACAGTAAACAAAGCAAAAACTCCTGACTGAAAATGCTGGCTGCACAAGGCACACTTCCTTCCTTCGCTTTCACACTCACAAAGCTCAAACCGCATTCTTCCTGCTGGATACAAGAAACAAGTCAGGAAGACGCTTTGGGTAAATCAGTGTTAAAGGACAGGACTTAGAATAAGCGCCAAACAATGGACAATGGAGTGTGGATTTTTTATATTTGGGAAACAAAGCCAAAACGACATCAGCAAAGTCAGGTCCAACCTTATGACTTTCCCTTGTCATAATCGGCCTGGCCCGTTCAGAGATAAAATTCCAAGGTCTCATCATACTGAGGTTAAAGAAAGAAAACACTGACTGACCAAAGAGAAACATATCCAAGGTACACGTGCATTTAATGGGCTGTAAAGTACCAGAAACTGCTAGAATCCAGATTTATGATCCTTTCTGTTTCTGCAAGAAGCTGCCCTCTTCTTCCCCCCTAAAAACCATAAAGAAAATTTCACTCACTATGTGAAATGTACATTTTTTCCTTAAACACCAAGTAACCAAGTTTCTCTGGTTAGAAGTCTCTCAGTTCACATTTAACTGAAATTAATCAATCTACACACACGCGCGTGCAAACCGACTACAGTTTTAACGACATCAGCAAGTTTAAATGTCAGATGTGTAGTCTGTTTCACATTGAGCTCATGTCCTGAACCGTGTGAAGTCAGACTGGAGTCACTGGTGATCGCACTCAGTCACTTAATAAAACTTAATAAAAGCTGCATTTGGGGAACAATCCTAGGCATCTTTGTAATGTTTAAATCCAGCCAATGTGATATGAATAGCAAACAAAATCATAATCTAAATGTATTCATTGTTGAACTTCAGAAAGCAGTCACGATATATACCCCAGAGGGGACATGCGTGCATGCAAGCACACACACACACACAAATACACATATATGAAACATGTGGAGGATGCTATGGATATAATATATAATTCCACTATGCTGCTTGCCTGTGTAAATTGTAACTCTTCAGAAGCACGGACTTCAGTGCTGGGGCAGAAGAACAGCAGACTTCATAAGGCATTTGCTTCATTGTTCCTCTAGTGATGGAAACACTGCCATTTTAGAAAGCTGTCCAAACCGCTCACAGCTAAGTTAAACCTCCCGTAAACTGAGATCTTCAACACATTTCACCTCGAGTGACCAAGACATCAATGTGCTACCAGATCCATTGCGAGAAACAAGGTGTAGCCATTATATGCAATTTGCTCATCATTTCATTAACATAAGGCAACATTTAGAAACCTTCAGCGTCTGTCCTATTTCCATATGAAGAATACAAATTTTTAGTTGTCCTATTTTATTTCTATTTATCATTATTGTTTATGTGTTTTTGTTAGTCTAGTCACACACATGCTGTGCCACGAGTGGAGGTCTTGAGACAACTTTCACGAGTTGGCTCCCTCCTTTTGCATAGAAAGAGACAGAGCTCTAACCTCAATCAGCAAGCTTAATGCCAATTGTCCTTTGTTCCCATTGCCTAGAGTCCTTATTGTTATTTGATCTGTTTGGTGTCTAATCTTTCTGCTTGGGTTGGATGTTGGGAATGCAACCATTCCCTTCAGAGAATTGCCTACACTCAACTCCTACAATCCTCGAGCCTCCTTGGCATCAGAAAGTAATCCTTCAGTTTTCTTTTAGAGGCAAAAAAGTGGATGTCAACTTCTCTGTGCTTCTTTTTATTAGGAACCCAACTCAACCATCACTATCAATATCATTATGGAGGCGATTATCCACACAGACAGAATATTATAGCACAAGTTGAACTGTTGCCTAGGTTGGCTGTACCTAATCTTTACACACACACACACACACACACACACACACACACCCCATATACATATATACACACATGTACACATAACATACACATCCAGATAAGGTCTTTTAAACTGCAAACTTAATTACAAAAACAATTTTCTCATTATCCATCCACTCCACTCTAGGCCCAGGAGGTACTTCACTGTCTTAACAAATCCTTCTAGACTGCTCTATGTCTTAGGTATGGGCTCAGCCCCAGGATCATGACAAAGAGCAAGAGAAACCAGAACTCCACTCTATGAAGAACACATCACACGTAGAGCTTCATTCCATGGCTGGGGTGTCCTCTAGACTTTTAGATGCTAACATTATTTTACATACCAGAGGCATGTTCTAATGTGTATATCAAACAGATCGTCCCTTAAATATGAAGTTTATATGGAAATTCCCTGATTGGGTGTTTGGGGTAGTTAACTATTAATAATTAGAAATAGAACTAAATAGAACAAACAGCAGCATCTTTGTTTTATGGATATAGAAATTGAGATTCAAAAATATTTAGTAACCTTCCAAATATCATTGATCCAGTTCAGAGTGTCTGTGATCTGAAGTATGAACTCAGACCCTCTGATTCCCAGACCCAGGGTTTTCATTGTTCCTGGGTCTCCCAGATGGTGGATAGAAAAGTTACTAAACATCAGTATGAGTACTGGAAAACCCACAGGGCAGCAGTGAACGAGTGGATGAGTCCGTCCGTGCCCCACATCCAAACGTCAAAATTTTTCAATCGTACGACATTGAAGCAAGCTTATGAAGCCCTAGTCTTATTAAAAGTCAAAATTTTAGGAAATGTGTTCTCAGATCCATGGTGATTTCAGAAGACTGATTCTTATGTCATTCTAGTGAACAATGGCTTTCCTCAACAAGAACTCAACATAATTACAAGTTACAGCTTGCTGTGTTCATATCTGTATCCATGGATTGTACTTAGTCTCTGCAGTTATATATAAAATCCAAATTATATATCACAAATGCATACAAATTATATGTTTTGTTTCTAAAATGACCATTACTGCTTTAGTATTTACAACTATTGTCTGTAAATGCCAAAAAAAAAACTATAGAATTACTGACCCCCCCCAAAAAAAAGTTTTGTAAGACTATCTTTCCACTATACATTCTTTTGGCATTTGCTTAATTATTTAATAACAATTTTTACTTATTTTATAGGGGGTTGGCACTCCTGTGATAGTGTTTACGTAGAGCTTGCAGAAATCAGTTTTCTCCTAAGAGGTGGGTCCTGGAGATCAAACTCAAATTGGCAGGCTTAGTAGCCAACTCCTTTACCTGCTCAGCCATCTTGCTGACCCCTTGATATCTGTTTCTAAAGCAACCTCTGGGTGTTACAATTTTGTTTTTACTTTTTTTGTTTGTCATCATGTCATTTTTCAGTAGCATCCATTGTATCTCTATGTCTCTCTATAAATTTTCTTAGATTTGTCTTAATATTGAAGGATATATAGAAATAAAATATATGCAATACTATTGTGGGGGTTTGAATGAAAATGGCTCCATAGGCTCATAGGGAGTGGCACTATTAGGAAGTGTGGCTTTGTTGGAGAAGGTGTGGCCTTGTCACAGGAAGCATGTCATAGGGGCTGGGCTTTGAGGTTTTAAGTGCTCAAGACAGGCCCAGTGCCTCTTCCTGCTGCCTGCTGATCCAGATGCAGAACTCTCAGTTACCTCTCCAGCACCATGTCTGCCTGCATGCCACCATGCTTCCTGCCATGACGATAATGGACTAAACCTCTGAATTGTAAGCCAGCCCTTCTTGAATGTTGTAATTGTAGGTAAAAGTCAACATATTTGACTTACATTCTTAATTTTTAAGATTTATTTTGAGTTATAGCTGTATAAAAATTTCATTTTTGGTTTCCACCATTTTAATTAATGATAAATCAATGGTATATATTGCCAACAATATTACATAAACTCTTTATTATCATACTATATAGTATCTCTTCACGAAATAAAAACCTAAACTAGGACAACTATATATAAAGGAAGCTGAGACAGAAGTATTGCATTGAGTTTGAGGTCAAACAAACAAAAAATATGAATTTAATATTGATTGAAAAATGGTAAAGGCTTAAGGGGCTAGATTTACCAAGTATTCTGATTATAGCATTAACCAGTGACTCATGAACCAAAATACCCCCACTGTGCTTCATGAATTCATACAAATATTATTTGATGCAAAAAAGAAAAAATTTTAAAACTTCAAAGAAAGCATTTTTTTAGTTAGTCTAGAAGGCCATTAATCATAAATACTCATTTCCATATTTGCCCAGTATCTATTATCTATTGAAAATACAGCACAGCTCCCAAGAGTCACTTTCCCCACCATTGCCTCATCGTAATTCACTGACATTCCCACTCAAGGAAGCAAAGGTACCAGATCCCCAGCGATTCCACTAAGACTGCTGCCACGATCCTGCCTATGATAACATTGATTTTATTTCTAGTAAATTAATCTATAAAAATATCCAGAGATTAACAAAGCCCATATAAAGGAACAAAATTCTCTAAAACTCATGAAGGCAATAACTAAATGTTGATTTGTTGTGTGACTAGATGCATAAATTTATTAAGAGTTAGAAAAAGATACCATGTTCAAGGTCCCTTATTCATTTGGTTAGAGCTACTATCTTTTGTCTTCGCCTGGCTATGAGCCACCCTCTAGGACTCACGTGCTGTGACTACATTTGTAGCTCACAGCTTCCAACTTATTTCTTCCTTGTGTAGTGTCTGCTCCTACCCTGGAAGATCACTGGGTTATATCTTAAATATTTCTCTTACTACAGTGTGGCCTCATTTAGAGAAAGCGGGCCACTTACATGGAACAGCACTGAGGAAACGTCGGTCAGCTGCAAGACACAGGCTTACTGTTCCTATTCAGGCCTTTGTTTTAAATCTTGCCTTGTTTCTTCTCAGCAAACCCAGGCACAATGCTGCCGCCTGCTCCCTCCTAAACTCAATCCAGGTTGCTGGGTCCCTGAATATGCGAGCCGGGCAGAGCTGGGCTTCCCATGAAAATCAAGTCAATGACCTGCCTCTCTGGCTTCTTGGGAACTAAAAAGCAACCATAATTTTTCATCCGTTCCGTTCTCAAGTGTTGTCAATGTTCACTCAGGTTGCAATGCAATACAAAACGCGTCAGTTCCCCCAAAGCCAGTTCACCGTGCATGATTTAATTACAGCTATTGGACAAACTCTCTTTACCTCTTCGACCAAAAATTCATTGACCTGACTCCGGGAAATATTTCCTTCAATAGCATGCATTACCAGGATTATCCACTCAAGGGGAAGAAGATGAGGTGGTGTCAACATTGGTTTGAGAAGAAAACCTAAAGTATGACCGTAAAAGTCTTTATCAGCAGACTGCTGATCCTGAAAGACCCAAATTCAGCCAACTGACAGCAAATTGACAGCCTCTCTAGTTCCCAGCCCACTGCACCCCCAACTGCAAAAACAACAAAGGCAGGAGGCACTGCAGCAACTTTTATTCAAATCCCTCACACTCTGCAGTTGGTGTGGAAGTCAGATATACAAAATTATGCATGGTTTTGCAAAATTTGCATGTAAAAGATTGCACACAGGCTTCAATGCAGGTCACTTTGCTGTGACCATAGAAACATCAGAAAAGTTAGAAAATTCAGTCCACTGAACTTCAAATGACTTTATTAAAGTGTCACTAATCAGAGTTAAAAGACAGAAGGTTTTAGTGTCTGAGCCAACAAAGTGAGTAACTCCCCTAGTCTAATGACCAACTAAGAAAGCATTACTTAAAATATAAGAAAAGGGGGTGAGGGGAGCTCGCTGGAAGCAAATTAAATAAGAAAATCTCCCCCTTGCCTTCCTCCAAAGTCTGATCTCATTGAGCAAGGGCAGCCCACTGACTCACGATAGAGCAGAGGATGCTTGCACCCTGCTCCCCGCCCCCAGTTGAGAAAAATCTACCTGGTTAATATCAGAGGTCTATAGAGATTTGCTCAGCACACACAGGGCAGACTGGAGAGAAAACCACACTTGCAAGCACAGCAAATATGATCAGGTCTGTACACTCCATTGGAGCCGAATCCAAGGCCGAACAAACCCCAGCATACAAATGTGAAGGCCAGTTCATAAATAATGCAGGCAGGGAGGAGATACACAGACAAGAATAGCTGAGAGGTGCCACCGGGAGTAATGAGAAAAATTGCCTTTGGGGAAGGTTCTGAATCCCAGAAGAAAAGAAAATTAAGAGAAAACAATTTACTTAAAAGGAAAGAATCCACATCACCGCCATGTTCCTCCCCCTTTCCAGTCATTTGCGAGTCCTCCTTGCAAGTTTCTCTCCGACCTAAAATTGTGGTGAGCTGAGGAAGAAATTTGAAACGGCTAATCGTAAGCTCAGACAGGGTAAACTCAGCACCTGACATGCCCAGCATTTTTTCCTCTCTGAGTTTTTCACTCTCCATCACCTTCCATTACAGCCAGGCAGAGGATAATCGCTACATCTGATATTCCCTCCAGGGCGTTTTCTCAGCTCGGCACCTGTCAGTGCTTACTGGCCACCTGGAATGTGTCAGCCAAGTGCCTGCTACGCCTGGACTACAACGTGGTGTCTGCTGCTGTGAGTAGTCTGCCCTGTGGCCAAACTGCATGAAGACTGCACAGGCTGAATAAAAGGAAGACATGCCTAGCCACACATGTATGAGCTGTGGGTCTCCTAGAGGCTACAGAGGACAGTAAGGCCCATGCACATGTGACATGTGTATTTGTCTCTTTGCATCTTCTTGGCAGTCAACCCTGCAGACGTGAAGGACCCAGGGATGGAGAAGGACACCAGGTCAAAGAGACGACAATCGAGAAAGGGGAGGGTGGTATAGAGATAGTGTAATTCACAACATTTGCAGTGCTAAAAAAAAAATTATTTGAATTAAGGAGATTTGAATGGAGGGGACAATTGATTCTAAACCAAGGATCCTTTCCCCCAAAGCAACACCTTTAATGTACACAAAGAGCTAGAGGAAGGAATCTTCCAGACAGGAAAGGTAATGAGATTTGCCATCATGAGCAAGGGAAAATAAATATTACACATGAGGCATCTGTTTGGGGGTTCTCTGGGATTTTCTAGAGGATGAAAACTTGGGGTCTACTGGCCAGTCTCCCTCGGCGAGCTCACAGGAGAAGGGGTTAGACAACAAGAGGCTCCTCTTACTGACCTGTGGGTGTCTGGCCGAGTGCTTAATGAAAGTCATATGCCTAACATATTTCCACCTACTTTTTCCTCCAAATGGTTCAGAAATCCATTCAGCACAAGAAATAGAAACAAGATATATATGTAAACATACAATACAGTGAAATTTGGATAAACTTCCAAAGCAGAATGACTTCCTCAAGGTTCATGTGCCACATCTTTTGGGCGTGTTCTGCCCAAACTTTTAGCACTTCTAGGTAGTCACCAAAAAATTCTGCATTATAGCAATTGAGCTAGAAGTTTCCAGAACTGCAAAAGTTGAGCTGATCAGTTTTGCAAGGAAACCCACCCAAATGCCCTCTTCTGGTGCTCCTAATTCACCTAACAAACTAAATCTTGGCCAGTTCTGTCACACGATGTGACTGGAGGACCAACTCTGTTTCTGGTGGTTGTTTTTTGTCTTGTCTGCTTTTGCTTTATTTTGCATTATTTTTGATTATCTTTAAAGATGCCCCATATTTTACTTTCTCTCTTTTCATGACTTTGATATTATCACAAGACAAACTTTTCTCTAGGAGACTTTCAAATGAACACACTTAAGACTTTGTCTAACTTGTTCTTCATATACCCACTGACTGGCCTAGATCACATGTGCTAGATACATCTTTCTGCACTGTAGCTTCTCACAGGTCCTCTTCACATATGTGACATTCAACTTCTAGCACAGAGCACTAAAGTGCCTCTACCATTCTAGCAGACAACAAACTCAGATTTTAATCCTTCAGGTCAGCCCTACCAGGAATGCACTTGAAAAAGTTTCTGCAATCTTGCAAAACAGCAACACTAGCTTCAGGGACCATTTCTAACTTTGTGTTTACTCAAAAAGTGTGTGTGTGTGTGTGTGTGTGTGTGTTCACAAGTTTTTAAACTCGGGGATAGATGTAATGTGTGTCTGTATATATGCACACAATTACTATCTTCTATACAGCTGCAGGCAAACATCTCTCCTAACAGCCCAGAGTACTGCTATTGCTGTTGGAGCAGCAGTGTAAGTCCCATGTCTTAGGAAAAGAAATATTTTGCAAGTATAATGAGGTGTTTTATCATGCTGAACAGAATGTTGTCTAATGGAGGATGCAGAAAATCAAACCAGGTAATGCAGCCATCCTTCCCGCCCAGTGAGGACATTTCAAATGCCAACAGAGAAATGACCTTTAGCATCCCAAACTATGGGGACACTTAGAAGGCACAGGCTCTGACATTTGACTCCAATATGAAGAAAAACACAAAGAAACATTTCATACATTGAGAACAGAGTGACATGGAGCACTTCAGAACACAGATCTGAGTATATACAGGATACCTCAGGCCCAATTAGACACATTCCTATTGCAACCACCAGTATGTTATAAAGAAAATACATCATGAGCTGTGTTCTCAGTTACATGTCTTTACAATTCACTTGTTCCACTAAGAATGACTAAAAATTATGCATTTTTTGTTACTTCAAAAAATAATTTTTACTGCTCTATCAAATCCATTTGCTTATCATACAACATAAAGAAAGAGATTTAAGAGTCTCCTACTGTTGTTTTTTAATTCTGGATAACCAAATAAAACAACTATAAATTCTAATATAGATGAAATTATTGATTCAGATTACTTTAAGGCTGATCATTGAGAGTAATGATGGAAAACAATAACAAAAAATCATTTGAAAGACATAACTCGGTGAATTCAGTCACCCTGAAGTGAGTGGTCTTTAAATTATTCTTCTTATTTTTTTCTGGTGAAGATCTTATGTAGATAGTGCCATAAGAAGCCACATCAATTTAAATATGAAGGATTATGTGTTTTTAAGAAGAAACAACAAAATCATATTTCTCTAATGGCCACATAAAAATTTTGAATAGTAGTAGACCACTGTAGAAGTGCCCAGGTTTCCATTTTGACTTAAGTAAAACATGTAAATAATACATTTATAATTTCTGCAATAAAACATGCAAATTAAAATAACTCTCAATAATTAAAACACCAAAGGTTAGTACAATAATAATAATAATAATATTTTATATTATAAAATTTAGTTTAGAATAATTGGAAATGTGATTCAGAATCATTCGAGACTAAAAAAATTTTAACTCATGAAATATCTTAAATGGATTCATTCACATAAAATTGTGTGAAACTCTGTGTTTTAAATTCTTCAATTCCAGGTACCATTATGAAATTGTTGAAGTTCATAGACTAATCATTAGATTTACTGGAAGTTTTGTCTTGAAAAACAAAAACAAAAAAAAGAAATTTATTTTATAAGCTTAGTACAATACTGATACAATCATAAATCTACTTATTCATTATTTGGCCAACATTCATAATAACCAGGGTTTTGGGTTTGGGGTTATTTGTTTGTTTGTTGTTTGTTTTTGTATTTGTGGGTTTATTTTCCTAGAGAAAAACTTACATTTTACACCATTTGGTGAAAGATGGAGTAAAATACTTTGGAGATTTGCTGTCACTTTGGTTTACATACCCTCAAAGATTTCATTTTGCTTAACTGTATTGAACATTTTATAGACTGAATGAAAGGGCATTTAGAAAGTCATTAATCTTTCATGTATGATGGAAAGCCATGCATCGTCTCAATAAATCAATGTTCTTGAAAGAGACAAAAGAACCCAGCTTTAATTCCAAATCCTCTACTTAAAATACCAAATGTCTTTGAATTGCTCTGAGTGCCCAGATGGCTAACCACGTTTCAATTATGCTGAATGCGGCTTCTTCTCAAGTGTTCCTTTCCTCTGTCCGTGCAGACTTTACATTAAAAGCTACTGCTTGTGCACTGACGGTTGCAGGCTACTCTATCCTATTGTCTATGTAAGGGTGGATAGTCTTTAGATGGGAAAGAATATAAGGGAATCCCAAAGCACATTGGTACAAACTTTAAAACTCATCTGAGGATATGATCGATTCTGGTAAGGTCTTTTTCAAGCTCCACCCCATCACCAACCAACTTCCTTTTGAACAGACCTTACAGTCTTCTCACGGTTTTGCTAGCTGAGGACGGGGAGAATTTGGGACTCTACAGCAATCTTCATTTCAAAGTCACAGACAGTACAGTCCTCAGTCTCCCATGTCCATTTCAAAATGTAATCTTAGAAAAATTCCAGATAGTGACTTTCTAAGGGCACCTCGTGTGCTTTAAAAACAACTTGTACATCCCACACAGTGAAACCATTTGCATACATTAACTCACTCTAAAAGGAGTTAACGTGGCATTTTTAATGAGCGCATGGAAAGCTTTGATTTCAGTCCATCTTACATGCTCTCCTCGGGCGGCTTACAGGGTCTTCCTTTTTTCCTGTACTGGGAACAAGGTATTTTTCTCACCTCCTCCTCTCCCCTTTCCTCAGCTAAACAACTGTGACAACAGACACTTGCAATAACTGGTCCACTAACGCCGAAATTCTGCAGGAGTTTAGGACGGCATTTACATCAGAAAAAGCAGCTCTCCGCTGGTATCTTCCTGCTCAAGCTCTTTATGCTCCTGCCATGGTCAAGCTCCCGCTTGGCGCCCGGTGAAGGCTTCTGCAGTCACTGCTTCCCGTTTCTGCCTTGGCTGTTCTTCATAATACACGCTAGAGCACCTGCTGGAAGAGCGGCTGCTGCTGTTGTATCCA
>LOEQ01003402.1:23759-33822 GCA_001685075.1 Bramus lutescens
CCTACAGCATTTCTGCTGCCTACTGCCACTGGGGATCTTGCAGCATTTTTTAAAAAATCATAAAAGTGAGGGATGTAGCTACTTGTACTGTGACCATAGTCTCCAGGCCCTAAGCTAGCATTCGCAGGGCATGGAACCTCCAGTGCAAGCAAAGCTTGGTGGCTACAGTTGGTCCTGAGTGCACCTTCAATCACTTCGATTTCGTCTTCTTAATTTGTTCATCTGAGCTGTTTCTGTGTGTGGTGTCAGGGAACACGGGAGCAGTACCTGACCCCACTTGCTGCTTCCTCCTGTGCCCTCACTTCCACGCCTCTTCTCGTCAGTCTCCTGTACCCCAGTCAAATCTCAAACTCTTGAGGGTGACCTTGAACTCCTTATCCTTCTGCCTCTACTTTCTGAGCGCTAGGATTATAAGCACGTGGCACACTGCATTGGGACTTACCCAGTGCTGGGGGTAAACTAAGGGCTTTGTGAATATTAGGCAAACTCTCTACCATTTGGGCTACATGGGGCCTCCTGTGACATCTGCAGAGCCTCCACTCCCACCCTTTGTAGCCTACCCTCAGTGCCCAGGGAAGGCCCTTTTATTCTGTGCCAGGGCCCTAGCCTTCAGCAGTTGGCCATGCTGGTCCAGTCTCACCATCCTTGCATGGCTGGCTTTGGAAAGGGTACATTTGCTTTGATAGGGCAGCTCTCTCACCATCTAGGAGCTACCCCATTTCCTACAGCGTACCAGGGTTCTTAACATAGTGGACATGGCCCTTTAACATCTGCCCTATGGGAGCCTCCAAGATGGCTGAATTTAGGACTGGATGCCTGTGTTCTTTCCTCCATTCCCTCCATCTAGGAATCCTCTTCCCATTTCTAGGAGGGGTTCTTCCTCGACCTGCAAGACTCAAATCAAATGTTGCTTCCTCTGGGCAGCCTTCCCAGATCTCTCATTTAACCTCTCTCCTTAGGGAGAGCAATCTGTCACTTCTTCTTAGGCATTTGTGCTGTTTGCCTCTCGCCTTTCCTATTGCAAGATAATTTTGTACATATATGTTTCTACAAATGGATATGCAACTTTTTTGTATGTTTTATTTTTGGTATGGTATCTGCCTCATGGTAAATAATGTGCTATATTGAATTGATTTGTGTAATTATAAGACTTTTTCAAGCCTTCTGACTTTTTAAAAATTGGGGTCCCCATCTCGTATTCTTCTGCTGTGCTAGAGCTAATGCAGTCCTTTAAAACTCACAACGGATGAAGATTCTGGAATCCAGATGTTGCAACCACTCAGAGCACTTTGGTGCATTCTGGATATTCACAGATCTATCCAATATTTGGTAATCATTGACTCTTGCTATGGGGTATTCATCTAGAAGAAGATAAATGTATTAACCACAAGGGCCTCTTACAAGCCAGGGAGCCAAAGGGCCCTTCTCTGTTTTTCTTGCTGAACTGATTCTTGATGATAACCTGATGCATTATTTATGGTTAGTGACTCTTCGATTGGGGATCCATCACCCTAAAGGAGAACACCAGGGCTAGAAAAAACAGTTTTTGCAATAACCCTTTCCAAGAATGCTTCTTAGACGTTCTGTCGACTTGCTGACCCAGAAAGAGAATCGTCACAGACTGAGGAAGATCCTACAGTGATGACAGAGTCTTGGTACTCATGAGCACAGCTGGAGTTATGGTTGTAACTAAGCTGACTTTCCAAGCACTGTGTAGACTTGTAATGCTATTAGCTTCAGCTTCACATTCAGCCACAGTGCATGGCCCCATTATACCAATGTCAGAGAAATGAGAGACAGAAGTAAGAGGAGGCAGATGCTTCTCTGAGGATGATCTGCTTCTAGGTCTCTTTCTGAAGAATGTGCCCACCAAATACCTCTTCAGGCCCTGGAGTCAGGTGACTTGGTTTTAAGTCCCTAGACGTGTTGCTATGTTGAACCAGTAACATGAGAAGATTGCTGTTATGATTAAATATGTTTAGTCTTGTACTGGGGTTAGGAGTCTGGCTCATTCCTGGCCAGTACTTGGTGTCTGGCTGTTATCCTGCCAGCTTATACAAATCTTGCTAGAAGAAGTTCAGTCTGGATGGGCTCTGCCTTCCTTTCCCCTCTTGTCTAAATGGCCCCTAATTCACAATCCACGTTCATATTTCTTTCTGCAGCAAATACTGATTGAGCTTATGAGATTTAAGAAGATACCCACATGTCTTTCCCCCTGGCAAATCTGGCTTTGTAGAAAGTCCTAAATTGGCTTTTGGCTGTCAAAGAGGGTGAAACACAACACTCCTGTCTCCAATTTGGGAGTGAGCTTCATTTCCTCCTCTTTGCTAACTGCCATGTGAAGTGATTCTCACATACCAGTGTGGAACATGCAGAAATCTGTACAAACACTACTTCCACCTTGGACTGTACTGTGCCAGCAGGGAAGAAATGGGCAGCCTGACAATGTGTGAGCCGCCAAGAGGCTATTGTGTGTATAAGACACAGGGGGCTTCATCCTTGCGAGCTGAAGCAGTCAATGGATGGACGGGGACCTCCAAAAAGTTGCTTTGTCGTTGCTTTTGCCTCTGAATGCCCTTACCGAAGATGCCTAGCTGCCTACCCGGTGGTCTCTTGTCAAAAGGCTTCAGAGAAAATGGTTTCCCTAGCTTCCCAGTTATCTCTGTAGTTGAGAAGTTCTTCCTGGCTTCTGAGTCTGCTCTTTCATATTGTAATTATAGTTACTTTTGTAAAACTAGGTGGTTAGGTTTCTAGCTAAGGGTTTAGCTACTGACTACATTTTTTTTTCTTCTTTTAAAAGAGTCTTATTATGTACCTTTGGCTAGCCTGGAACTCATTATGTAGACCAGGCTGTCCTCAAACTCACAGAGCTCCATCTGCCTTTGCCTCCTGGTTTTTTTTCCCCCATAGTTTGCTAAGCCTGCTTTCATACACAACCCAGGACTACTTACTAAAGTGGCCCACAGTGGGCCAGAACTTCTCATATCACAATCATTAATCATGAAAATGCCCCATAGACTTGCCTCCGGGTGATATGATGGAGATTAAGTCTTACCAGATGGCTCTAGCTTGTGTTGAGTTGGCAAACCCCAAAACCAAACCAAACCAAAACCAAAAATAAAACCAAAAGACAAAACAAAACTAACAGCAGCAGCAACAACAACAACAACTAAAACCCCAAACCCCCAAACCAATAACAAAACCTCCAAAACATTCACTTTCATGCATACATCTTTTGAAAGGAACACAGTCCAACAGGTAGGGTCACCCAATACCAGGCCCATAACATAGTAAGTTGAGTCAGAACTTGGCTGATGAAAGACTGGATGGTTGATTATCCAGTCCAGGTTATTCCATCACCCCTTCCCTTTCCTCTCCCCACACTGCTCTCTTTCCCTTCACTTAGCTGCCTGCCTTACCCAGGCTCTCTGAATAATGCTTTTCCATAGAGCTGTGACAATTATCACAAGAACTATCATGTTTAATGTTTATATTCTCATTTCCATTGGGCACAGTAAATGCTTGGGGGGGGAAGCACTGTGTGCCTTAATAGCAGCAGTAAAAAGCAGGTCTTATCAATTGCATTTTGGAAGTGAGGAAATTGCAACTTGCAGTGGTTAACTGTCTTGACCAGGAGTATACAGTTGGTAGGAGGCTGGTACGTAATGCTTTGAGTTGGAATGTGCTCTGTTATTGACACAATCTCTCTCTCTCTCTCTCTCTCTCTCTCTCTCTCTCTCTCTCTCTCTCCCCTTTCTTTTTCTTCATTTTTGCCTCTCCCTCTTTAATATATTATTGGTGCATGTGTGGTGTCTGCTTTGCTCAAATGTATGTTGCACATGTGTTTGTATCAAGAGACCAGAGGTTTGTATCAAGTGTCTGACTTTATCCCTCGCTCTCCTCCTAAACCTGGAGCTTCCCAATCCAGCAAGAACAACTGGCTAGCAAGCCCAGCTCCCCTTTTAAACTCAGGGGCTGGGGATCCAAAGTCAGGTCCTCACGCGTCCATGACAAGTTATTTACCAATGTTGCCACCTCCTGGCTCTGTCCTTTCTTTTATGGACACTCCTTACCTCAAGCTTGTCTTCCCTTTTGCCCCACACCAGCTCCTACCCACCAGATGAACTCGTAGGCATGGGAAAAGGCACACACCTTTTTGACATCTGCAGACCTGTAACTTGGCTGCAGGGGGTGAGCTCCCCAGGGGATTTGTTTGGGAATTGCCAGTGAAATTATTTAAGTGGCAGAGCTGTGAACCCATCAGCAGTGTACTGGCAAGGCTACTCTGGGCAACAAGGGGACAGCCAGTCTCTTGGCATTTACTTACAGTTAAAGAACAGGCTACTGATTGCTTGGCCTTGAGTGAAGGCTCTTGGCCTCTCTGGCCAAACTGTGACCTTAGCTATCTGCTGCTTGCCAGCTCTCACAGGTTACTCCATGTATCTGTACCCAGCATATGTATCTGTACCCAGCATTTATCCATGATCTGTAACAGAACTTCATCCCTTAAGGCCATTCTGAGTGATGAGTGGGTTTGATCACACAAGTACAGTGGTAAGCATGAGGTTTGTGCTAACCAATGAACTAACGAGCTATCATTAATCACCTGGCCTTGTCAGGTGGAGTCTTAAAGTGGGAGCCGACAAACAAAGAGCCTTAGCTGGTGACATCAAGTGGTTGGTGCAGCAGAGGCAGGAGCTGAGTAGGTAAGGAAAGGCTCAAGTTTAGGTGGCCCAAGACAGTTGGGGACAGGAATCCAGCGTATTGTTGCCTTGGGGTTCCCTGGTCCCATGGCAACAGCCTTGTCACAGGAGAGTGGTCACAGGTTGACCTTCTGCACTGGGGACTCATTCATCCCTGGAGAGTAAGCACTCTGATACCGGATAACATCTGTAACAAAAGTGCAATCCCAGAACATCCCCGATAATCTGAGGGAAATAGAAATGGGAACACCAGTCGGCCAGACTCCAGTGTGCCTGAGGAAGCACACAATGGCTCAGGTACCACTGTGCCCCTCCCCAACCTGTCTCCTTAAAACAAGCAAAACAAAACCAACCCTTACCTGTTAATTACTGTATTAGTGTAGCCCTCTCCTTAATGTTCTTAACGGAGAGAAACTGAGGCAAGAGGGGAGAGGATAAACAGGAGAGAGATGCCCAGGCTCACAGGATAGATTGGATGGTTAATTAATGAGTTAAGCTTTCTCCCCTCTTGCCTGCAAATTCCTTAGGAGAAGATTGTGTGTGCTTGGACTGGCCCAAGCTAGTCTAGTTAAGTAGGGCCAAATTGGGCTTAATGGCACTACAAAGGGAGTGGCGATTAGCAAATTCATTAATTAGGGCCCTATTTGCCACTGTATTGTGGGAGAGAATTTCCCGCTAGATGAAGTAATGTGGTGCCCTTTCAAGTCTGGGGCTCCCAGAAAATGAAAGGCTGGGATTCCAGCAGATGCGTTCAATTCAAGGACTCCATCTCTCCCAGACAAGCAGTTATGACAGCAATTCTCTGAAGAGGCGCAATCAGAGAACCCACAAATGATTATAGCCCAGGGCAAAAGTGTAGATAGGATTTTAATTGAGGACTCTCCTTGTTAATATTAACACACATTCGTCCAACTTTTGCCTCCAGGTGCACGTGTAAATTAGGTAAAGAAGGACTAGTTAATGGCTGAGTGATGTTACACCTGTGTCCCATGCCCAAGCACCAATCTCCTTGTAATAGAATCTCTTTCCATGTCCCTCTGCTCAAATTATAGCTGAGGGCTTTAGTGTGGAATAGGAGGGCTCGGGGCATCAGTTTTGGGTTTCCAACCCTGTGGGCTTACAAAGCACATTTTATGGGTAGCTAGGAGTGCTACATTTAATAATGACTTTGGACATAAAGTTGCCCGGCAAATGTTTTCTTTTCTTTTTTCTTTCTTTTTTTTTTTTTTTGCTTCCTCTTGGAACTTTACTGGCCCAGCTTTTGTTTTGTTGTTAGTGGAAAATTTAGAGTTCGGAGTGGGAAGAGTTGCTTCTAATACTCTGGGAGAGCTGATGTGAATGAGAGACTCCTGGCAGGCTATGGGCGTGGAGGATGGGTGTGCTTCTGTAGGGGTCTGTACACCCTTGTCTGAGGGGGCAGGTACTGTGTACAGACAACCATGCTCACATCCTTACACACACATCCTTCCACTCACTCACCGAATGCATGGGGGCAGTTTTACTTGCTGGCTGGAGCTTTGGAGATAGAGGCGGTGCCTGAAGTCTCAGCCCGGGGAGCATGTCACATGTGTGGGACATGGTTAGAATGACTTCAGTTACCTTTCCTGCCTCCGAGATAAAGATGCCTGTCAGGAGCAATTTATGGAAGGGGAGGGTTTATTTTGGCTCACAGTTTGAGCCTATAGTCCATCATGGTAGGGAAAGGTGGGGTGGGAAGGGGGATAGGAAGAGCTAGAAGGGGCAGGGAAAGGCAGGGAAGGGGTGAGGAAGGGCGGGGAAGGGATGACTGTGGCTGCTGGTCACACAGTGTCCCAGCTGAATGCTGGTGTTCTGATTGTTTTCTCCTTTTTATTCAGCCCAGGCACCCAGCCCTTGAGATGGTGTCACCCATGTTTAAAACAACCTAGAAACTTCCTTAAGACTCTCCCAGTGGTGTCTTCCTAGGCGGCTCGAGATTCTGTCAAGTTGATAGTCAAGATGAAGTATTACAGGCAGCTGTGAGAACAGCCAAGTGGAGAGAGGGCTGAGTTTAGGATTAAGAAGGCAGCTTTGCAGCCTCAGATCCCCATCATGTGTTATGCGGGTGCAGGGATCTCCGCCACGGCTGGGGTTTGAGCTCCCGAACTTCCTCTAGGTGATCTAATCCTTCTGGCTTCTCCTTTGATTTGTATGTGGTTTGCGTGCAGAGGTTGAATGCATTTCGAAGCTTTGCCCTTGGAATGGTGGGAATGGAAGATGGCCCTCTGAGAGGTGGGGCTGGAGTGCAGATGGTCAAATCATGTGACAGAGGTGAACCAAAGTATCTTTGTGAAACCCATTGCTGTGTAGCAGTAATAGAAACAAAGAGGTGGGGCCGATGGGGAGGTACTTGAGTCCCATGGCTTTCTCTCGGCACAGGCTATGGGACTACAGTCTCATTCTGTCTCCCTATGTGAGATGAAGTGGTTCTTTTCTACTGCCATAAGATGTTTTCACCTGCCTTCCATCAGCAGAGGCCCAGCCAGCGCGGCAGCCCAACCTCAAACTCTGAACCTTGAAACTCTGAGCTATCTCAGCCCCTTTTCCTAGGTAGCCTGCCTCAGGCGTTCTGTGACACTGAGGACGACAGCTTCCTTTCTGGTTCATCTGCTGCTGCTTCCCAACCTCAGAGTTGCGGCCAAGCTTTCCCCTGCAAGGTCACCCCACATTCCTACAGGATCTCTCCACTGAGATGTCTCATTGGAACCCCAGATCTCGTGGGTGTTCATCCTAGTCTTCCTCTCTTTCCTACAACTCACGCTTTCTTCTGCTCTGTGTATCTTCATCTTGCTGAATATTAAGTCACCAAAGCTACAGACCTAGACTCCTCTCTTTTCAGCAAGGCCTGGTGTGTGTGTGTGTGTGTGTGTGTGTGTGTGTTTCATTGGTATGTATGGTGTATACATGTGCAGAGGCCAGAGGAAGACAGGTCATGGGGTGTCTTTCACTATCCCTTTCTGCCTTATTGCCTTGAGACAAGGTCTCTCACTGCACAGGAGGCTCACTGGCTAAGGCAACTGGCCAGCAAGCTCTCAGAATCTATTTTCCACCCCCTCCCAGTGCCAGAGTTACAGACATGCAGACATGCCTGACTTTTTACATGGCTGGGTGCTGGGGATTTGAACCCAGGTCTTCCTGCTTGCATAAGAAGTGCTTTTACCCATTTGGTCATCTCCCCAGCACCCTTGAAGCTTGTTAGGTACTTGTTACCTCCCAATCCCAAGTCTGTCCTCCATATTCCAGGCCCATTGTGATAAGGAGAACCAAGGTTCAGCAAGGACTAGGAGCCAGGGTTCTGTAGCTGGTGACTGGGGCTGCCTTGCCCTTTGGCCACAACAAGAGATGGTAGAGATAGCCAGAGAGGCCCGGAAAAATCTGACTGGAAACAGGGGGCTTAGAGTTTGGATCTACCAACTTGTTCCCCCTTCTTGATCTGTTAACTCTGGCTGCTCGGAGATTAAATGTCGTCAGTCAAGGAATGAGAACTGAGAGTGTCTCTAACTACAGTCTCACAGCCTTTGCACAGGAAGTGGATGTGATACCCCACATCAGTCACTTTCCTTGTCTTTCTGACAAAACATCAGACATGCGGTCAGAAAGGCGTGCTCTGGCTCATAACTTCAGAGGGTGCTGCCCACGATGGGAAGAAAGACGTGGTGGAATAATTCAGTACTTGTGGAAGTTTGTGGGAGAGATATTCACGTTATGTCATGTCTGGGTCAGGAAGCAGAGAGAACCCGAAAGTAAGAGTCAAATATAACCTTCAAAGTATACCACCAGCAACCTGCTTCTACTGAACAGGGTCCATGTCCCCAAGGGTCTGTGGCCTCTCAAAACAGCACCACCAGCCAGGGGATCAAGAGTTAAGCACACAAGTCTACAGGGGAGATGCCATTCAGAAGCCATCAGACTTCTGCTTTTACTTTGGCCCAGGCTTCTTTGCTGCACACCTGCTCTTGGTTCAGCATTGCTTTTTACTCTTTCATCTGCATGGTTAAAAATAGATACTTGCTACTCTCCGATGTAAAGCAACCCAAACTGCGTGGGCAGCCTGTACTGAGGAGCACTGTGATTTTTGCCGTAGGGCACTCTGGTGGCTTTTCTCGTAAGCTCTGTTGAGCCTGCACCCTGTTCCACTCTCTCAGTGATCCGAGATCCTTGAGCACTTCAGGTCCATCCTCTGACTCTCCAGTGGAGGCCACGTGATCTGGTGGGGCCAGTGGGGACCTGTCCTGAGCCCAAGGATGAACAGCCTCTGCTTTCCTTTTTCATTCATTCTAGTTTCTCTGGTCCCCATGTGATACCAGATGCCACGGTCAAAGGAGAGAACCAAGAGGCAGAAGCCGTGGTCTGGATTCTGGGTTGGAGGCTGGCAGACAGGGGGCTTGGTGACTTCTCTGAAAAGCAGGCAAGGTGATTCCTGTCTGTCCTGCTCTATGGAGTGGCCTCTTAATTACCAGGGATAATGGCATCAGAAATATTTTGAAAGTGTGCTGTCAGGGAAGATCAGTGTCCTCCAAGCTCTTTAGGCCTTAGTGGGAATTAAATATTTTTAGAATGAGGGTCATGGGATTCAACACACTGGAGTTAGAGTCCCACTCGACAATTGTTTATTGTGTGGCCAGCCATTGCTGAGACTATGTGTGTCTTCCAGAGCTCTGTGAAGCCAAGAGTAGGGCATCTGAGGTTTTCAGCTGTCTCACCATCATAGTTCCGATGCTAACCCAGCAGAACATGTGCCCTCTGTACTGATTATGCCTGGTTAAGTTCCCTTACATTTTGTCAAATGACCTTTAGACCTGCTCAACACCTTACCCGACAGCAGGGGGTTTTGGAGGTCCTTTCTGGAGTTCCTGTATATTAATCTGTTCTTCCAAGTACGGTTTCAGTGAATCCCACTGAGCCCCAGGAGAGCAGCCATTTCTTTATGGTGCCATCTATCAGATCGCCTGTACTTTGTTGTTCCCAGATATCCTTGGAAACCCAGCTCTGGGCTTCTTGCATGACTTTCCCCAGTACCAGTTTCTTTCAAGCATTCTGACAAAGGGAGCCAGAATCTGAAGAAAGATAGAATCAAATGTTAGCAGCTTTGGGACTGTGTTTAATAATGGCTGTGTATTTAGACCCATACCTGGCTGAGGCAGACCCGTGTCCTATCATATATCCTTCAAGAGGCTTTTATTCCATCTAACTTCGGATAATGAATACTACATTGTAGCATGTTGTTGCCCTGATGAGTTCCTCCGAGGATCCTAAAGTGACTTGACAGATCTTGGAATTTTTTTAATATTTATTTATTTATTTATTATGTATACAACATTCTATCTGTGTGTATGCCTGCA
>LOEQ01003402.1:55142-68269 GCA_001685075.1 Bramus lutescens
GAGAGAGAGAGAGAGAGAGAGAGAGAGAGTGAGTTGGAGGGAGGGAGGGAGAGAGAGAGAGAGAATGAATGAGACTGAACCTGACAAGAGCTTTTGGAGCCTCAAAGTCCACCCCCATGACAATTTTTCTCCTACAAGGCCCCATTTCCTAAACTTTCCTAAACATCCCACCAACTGGGAATCAAACTTTCAAATACATGAACCAATGGGGCCATCCTCATTCAAACTCATTCAAAGCACATTTGGGAACTATATCCAGAACCCCAAATGGCTGGGCCTGCCTGAAGCTCACCCACTGGAAATCAAGCACACTGGGGACAGTCTTCCCTGCATCTCCACATTGACCCCAGGAAGCTCCCTCTGAGTTCCTGGGCCAACCCCAGGCCCACAGCTGCCTACAGTGAAGCTTTCCTGGGCTATTTTTGGTCTCTGTAATTCTTTCAGGACTTGACATCCCTGCCCCCCAGCACACACACTGTGACCTGGGGCTTGCAGTTGTCAAGGCTTTGAGTGTGTGTGTATGCATTTTGAGATGGGGTTTCACTATGTAGCCAGGTTGGCCTTGAGCTTGTGGCAGCCCTATTGCCTCAGCCTCCCAAGTGCTGCCTAGCTTGGTTCTGCTTAGTTTGTTGATGGGGAGCAGCCATGTGACTGACACATGAGGGTAAAAGACTGGCCTGACTCTGCTTGGGAGAAAGCCAGCAACTAAATACCAGACCAGACACCCTCAGTCAGGTGTTTTAAAACAACAACAAAAACAGCCCTGAATTTATTTGTGCCATAGTGCAGACTAAAGGGTCTGCAAGTCACAGGTAACACCTCTACCCCACTGCCTTAGCAACCTCCTCATGGGGAAGTGTTTCTGCACACCTATCTTCAGTCCCTCCTGATGCTGCTGCAGCCACCTCTAGACCCAGTGAGGGTAACCTACGGGTCTTTTAATACAGGTGTGACTAGATGGGTGGCCTTCACCCCTGTGACTGGTCTCCAGGATCACTGAATATGAAAGGAGATAGGGGCGTGGATGGTGGAATGGAGGCGCTCTGTGCAGAGAGACACTTCCTTACTTCTTGTGACTTAGCAACAGGGATATGCTCATTACTAAAAATCTCACAAGGATGCTCTGCCTGGATGTTCCAGGCAGGACCTCAGATATCCAGAGTGGGTAAGCTGGCCACGCAGTGGTCCCCTGGCCATCAATTGGCTACTGAGACAATGGCGGTCTGAGAGCTGGGCTGAATCACAGTATGGGTGGATGGGCAGAGCGAGATTATTCTATAAATATAGACAAGATGGGGGCTAAGCAAGAGATATATATATGTTTTTTCCATCCATGGCTTTACCTAGAGAGGATGCAAGAGGGCAGGGCCAGGTGAAGATGACCATGACCTTCCAGCAGAACNGTGGGCTTCCTGGGGCCCCCAAAAGAGAGGGCAGCCTCAAGGTCCCCAAGAGGCAGCTTGAATCTCAACATCTGTCTGCTGGTCAGAGGGTCCCTGCCTGTGTGGCCTGTCAGCTGGGAAGCACATGTGTGCTGAGCACCTTCTACAAGGTCTGCTAGGTACCTTGCTGGGGAAGCCGACTTTCCTCCATTAGCCTAGCGCTGACACTTGTACAATTTTCTTCATTTGCTTAACCATCACACCAGCCCTAGAAGTAGATGCTATTATGGCATTATTTCACAGATGAGGATGCAGAGGCACCAGACACTTGATGACGGGCTGTGTCAGAGAGCTTAGCCACTGTGGAGGTGTGGTGTGGGTGCAGTGGTTGAAGCTCTGGCATCTGCGTGCAATGGTCTTATGCTGTGTATTTCCATCTTCTGATTTATGGAGCATGTGCGGCATGCCCTCGCCTGTTCTGGGGACAGGGCCCTGCATGCTTGTGGCACTGGGATCTAGGGATATCTTGAAGAGAAAGGATTTGCTCATCCTCAAAGTAAAAGCCAGACGGGAACTCAGGCCAAGCGCCCCTCCACACCTGCACCTTTTTAACATTGAAGCCGCCAACCTTCTCTTTGATCCACTGTAATTAGAAGCACAAGAGAAAGGATTCTAGGAGCTGCCCTGCAGCCTGGTTAAGGGGCTGCATTACCATGATACCTGTGCACAGAGCTCTGAAAGTATGGGTGGAGATCAGCAGGTCTAAATAGACACAAGGACAAATGGCTGATCGAAGTCTTTTCTTGGTAATGAAGAACACCAATATATTTAAAAACCAGTGAGGATGTAGGAAGTTGGCATTCCACAAACAATCTGGCCTAATCGATCACTTACAGAGTATTACATCCCCAAGCTGCAGCAATGCAAGCTTTTCAAGTGCATGTGAAAACAGTTATTGAGGTGAATCCTGTGCAGGGTTCATTAGCTTTCCATTACTGTGACAAAATGCCCAAGATAATCAGTTTATAAGAGGACAGCTTGGTTTGGGCTCAGATTTAGAGGTTTTGATCAGATTTGTGGTCTAAGAATTTCGACCTCCCCAAGAGGCAGTAATCATGGTGGCCTCAGAGCGGCCTGGAAGTGAAGAACTAGGAAAGGATAGAAGTCCCATATTGTTCCTTCGGGGCACACCCTTGATGATCCACATTCCTTATACTAGGCTCCACCTATTAAAGGTTCCACTGCCTCCCTTAGTACCACAGGCCTGGGACCAACACTGGAGGGTTTGGAGACCCACAGGGTCCAAACAGTACTGTCACTCAACAAGCCTCAGTGCAGAAGACTGAGAGTACAGTGTGCTCATTAAAGTGAATGAGAGCCAGGCCGGGAGGCTTTCACCTAACAGCAAGGCTATCCAGGAGGCTCAGGCAGGAGGATTAAAAGTTCAAGGCCAGTCGGGGCTACAGCGAGTCCCAGGTCAACCTACACAAGCTGGTGAAATTTTGCCTCACGATAAAGGGTGGGAAGGAAAGGGACTAGAAAAAGTCAGTGTTAGAGTAGCAATCTAACTTGTATGAGACCCTAGATTTAATGCCAGCACTGGAACAATCAAAATTAAAAACCTAAAGTAGTTTATCCAGAAAATTCTCAAGTGGTTGGAAATCAAATTACTTTTCCTTAGAACCCATGCCTGAGAAGAAAACATGAGTGGAATTAGAAAGCATTTCAGACTATGTGGTTCTAAGAGCCCAACACATCAAAATTTGTAATTTAAGTCATATTTACAATGGTTCTCAACCTATGGGTCAGGACCCCTTTGAGGGTCGCATATCAGCTGTCCTGCATATCAGCTATTTACATTACAATTCTTAACAGTACCGAAATTACAGTTATGAAGTAGCAAGGGCCACCAGGACAGCAGGAACTGTATTAAAGGGTCACAGAGTCAGGAAGGTTGAGAAGCACTGATTTAGAAGGAGATTTATATCTTCAAATGCTTCCTTTAGGGACAAAAGTAAAAACACAAACACCAAAACCAAAAAGCAAAACTTTCACCGTACAAAACTAGAGAGATAAGAACACATAAAACTCAAGTCAAAGAACGGAAATGATACAGATGGGAGCAGGTCAACTAAAGAGAAATCAAATGGTAAAGAAAACCATCAATGCTGAAAGTTTTGAATTTAGCGGTACACATTAACTGTATAAAGTAACTGATTTCACCGTGACAGTTTCATGCTGAATATTGCTCATTTTAATCTCATTTACCCTGATCATCTTTTAGTGCCCTCCTCGATCCCAAACCACCCCTTTTTTCATCTCCATCTTTATAAAGAATAGGATTCTACACATGAAAGAACATAATTACTGCTTTCTGAATCTGTTTATTGCACTTAGCATGATGATCTCAGGGTTTTTCTAGTTTCGCTCATGCGGTGTGCTTTCTTCTCGTTTGTGCGTGAGTATGGCCCCATTGTGTAGGTACATGGTCAGGAGTGGGTGGCAGGATCACCTGGCAGTTTTACTTGCAGAGTTTGGAGGACTCTCCGTACCAATGACTGGTGACAACACTGCCTTCCACCCCACCAATGGGTTCTCTTCACCTTCGCCAGTGTGTTTGTTGTTGTTTGTTTGTTTTCTTGACAATAGCCATGCTGACTGGGGCGAGAGACTCTGAACATAATTTTGCATTTCCCTGATGACTAAGAACGTTCATTTTTTTTTTTTGGCCTTGAATTCATTGGACATTTTGTCTTTCTTCTTTGAGAAGTATCTGTTCAGCTCATTTGCCCATTTATTGATTGGATTATTTGTTCTCTTGGTTTCTGTAGCTATTTATAGATTCTGAATATTAATTTCCTGCCAGATGTATAGCTGGCAAAAGTTTCCTTCCACTCTACGGCTTCCTTGGCTGAGAGAAGCCTTCTCATTTCACGCAATTACATTTGTCAACTTTTTATTACTCTTCCTGAGTTACCAAGCCCCTGTTCAGAAAGTCCTTGTCCATGTCTATTCATCTAAGCTCAAGTCTTGCCCATGAAGATCATGGATCCACTTTAGTTAGATTTTGTATAGGGTGAAAGGTAGGGATCAGTTACCTTCATCTGCATGCAGATATCCAGTTTTCCTAGCACTGTTTGCTGAGAAGCTATCTTCTCTCCAACAGATACCTTTCCTCACTTTGTGGCTCTTCATGGATTTCTGGGTTCTCTAGTCTATTCCTTTGGTCTCTTTGTTGGCTTTTGTAACCAGCCTGTGCTGCTTTTGCCGAGGCTCTTCTGTAGTAACTTGAGATCGGCATGTGATCCCTTCAGCAAAGCCCTTTCCACTCAAGATAACCGTGCGTTCTGATCTTCTGTGCTGCCATCGGGACATTAGTTTTGGTTTTCCTGGTTCTTGGAATGTCATTGGAATTTTAATGGGGCTCGTGTTAAATTTGTTGGTTACTTTAATGTGGCCATTTCCGTAGTAGGTTCTCCTATGAGAATATTCTTATTTTCTGATGTTTTCCTGGGTTTCTTCCCGGGGGTTGGCAGTTCTCATTGCAGATGTCTTTTCTCCTGGTGTCACGGAATTCTGTAAGGCTATTGTGAATGAGATTTTATTCTGCATTTCATATTTATTATTGGTGTCTAGAAAAGCTACAGATTTTGCACGATGATTTTATACTCTGAAAGTGTTTGTCAGAGGTAAGTTTTTCAGAGTGTTTAGTGTCTTTCAATAACAGAACCGTGACTTCTGCAAATGAAAGTCAGCTTGCTTTCTCATCTCTGTCTTTTAAATTTCTCCTCTCTTATTTCCACTCTAGTTAAGAATTTAAGCATCATTCTGAGTAGGTGTGAAGGAAGTGATCACTCGAGAACAAGTTTTCAGTTTCCCCATTCAGCATAATGTGGCTGTAAGTTTGCTGTGTGTAGATCAAAAGTTAGGTTTCAGACTAGTTAAATTAACAACACTAACCTAGACACACACACAGAGAGAGAGAGAGAGAGAGAGAGAGAGAGAGAGAGAGAGAACTCTGAAAAGGTGATCTCTATCTGGAGTCATATAGGACATACAATTAAAACCGATGTTGTGGATTCCTAGAACTAAAATTGCCTTAAGTGAAGACACAAAAGATACTAAGTTTCTAAGGTGAGAGGAGGTGAGCTGGTGGAGCTGATGCCGGCTTAGGGAGGACAACAGTCTGATGATTCCTTCTTGGTGCTGTGCCTACTGTTCTGATCTTTCCTTTCGGTTTTAGGCAAACTGGAGCAGGTTTGGACACAACTTTCTTTTCTTATACCTCTCAGCTATCTTTCAAGTAGACCTTTAAAGGGGGCTTAGTTTGGAATGAGGCATGTGACCTGCATGTCCTACAGAATCCTCAATCCTCATTAACTCCAGTGAGGCCATGGCAGTTCCAGGTGTTACTGGGATGATTCAGTTGCCTGTGATCCAGATGTGCTCCCTGATGCCCGAGTCCCCTGACTACAGCTTTCTTTCCCTTCTGCTGCAGGAAATGCTGAAGGATGAGGTGAGGACACTCACGTACCGGAACTCCATGTACCATAATAAGCATGTGTTCAAGGACAAAGTGGTGCTGGATGTTGGGAGTGGCACAGGGATCCTCTCCATGTTTGCTGCCAAAGCAGGGGCCAAGAAGGTGTTTGGGGTAAGCATGCTACCCTCCCTTGTGTTGACTTCTGCAGAGTGGTCTTTGCCTCTGAGTTTCTCTGGACCTTTCTGCAAAGACCCACCCTGTTCCACTATCTCTTTTTCAATTTTTGTGCTGTGCTAGGGATGGAACCCAGAGCCTTGAGCATGTTAGGCAACTACTGTCTCACCAAGCCACCTCCCCGCCCCAGTCCATTGGAACAGTGCAGTTCCAATACCCTCACTGTTATCACCATCAGCACCACTACCATCAGCACAGCATCACCATCAAGAGCAGCACCATCACCATCGCTGCGACAAACCTTCCTTGCTTCAGGCTTCCTTCTCTTAAACCTCATCAGCATGGACCCCTGATGCCTCGGATCTCAATGGTCTTGAGGCCATCTTGTGATACTTCACTGTCTCTTTGAGGGCAGAGGCCCAGATTATTGCCAGGCATGCTCGGGCCGAGTGGGGTACAGCATTCTCTGGCTCCTGAGTTGTCAGGGGAGACAGCTAAGTTGCTGCCAGGGCTCCTGCTTGGTGCCTCTCAGTGATAACTTGGCATTATCTGCCTATTGTAAGTATCCCTGGCCCTGCCAAGTTTAGCCAGCTTCTTTCCCATGAGCTCATTTCAGTTGTTCCTGCTTCAGGCTTCCCCTTCTACCCCCATCCACTCGGCTGGGAGGGAGGGAGATTGTGGAGGTTAAAGATAGGAACTGAGACAGGAGCACAGCAGCAGGTGATAGGAGGCGAGAAGCAGAAGCTAGCGAGATTTAGAGGAAAGCAAGAAGAAAGAAAATGGAGTAGAAGGTGAAAAAGAAAGAAGCAAGTGGTAAGATAAAAGCACAGGGAAGAGAAGGAAAGGGAGATGAGGAGCCAAGGTTTATAGCCTGGTTGGCAGGCTCCCCACAGTAGGTAACCCCTGTGTTTGACGGGCTTGGACTCAGATCACCCTTGAAAGGGACTGCAACCTGTTGCCAGAGGCCTGGGAGGCCACCAGGACACAGCCAGCTACCTGTCGGGAGCTGCCGTGTTCTTTAACGCTAACCTCAGGAGCCACATGTATGTGGGGTGACACATTGACAAGAAGGAAGAGAGGACAGGAGCACTGTCCACAGGGGATGGAACCGAAAGCCAAGGGTCTGATGACCAAGGAAGGGTGGGTCCTCCTAACACAGAGCACAGGCAGTGGCATCTGTCCCCTTAGTAATTATTACCTTTCTAGCCCCACAAAGGTGGACAGTAGACAAGGCCACCAAAACCCCCCTCAGGGACTTCCTGCAATGACTTCTAAAGTCCTCCATGTCAGAGAGCCAGGTAATGTGGCAGAGAGATCTCCAGAAATGCCCCTCAGCTCCCAGCACCCATAGCACATCCTAAACTTTTAGACCCTGGGATGTGTCTAGGCCTCCAGCCTTTCCCACGGAGCCCTGCTCTCAGCTGAAGGTCAATTTTGGGGATCCTGAAAAGACTTCCATACACAAGCGAACAGATTCCATCAAAGAAAGAGTCCACAGAAGGCCATTGTGAGCCAGCTTTAGTTACTGTAAGAACATGCCTGAGACAATCAGTTTCAAAAGATGAAAGGTTCTGTTTGGCTCACAGCTTTAAAGGTTCTACTTCAGGGTCACTTGGCTCCTTGGCTTGGTTCTGTGATGAGCCATCATGTTGCCATGAGAGCATGTGGTAAAGGAAGGCCTCACTTCCTGGTAGGAAAAGGAAGGAAGGAAGTGGAGGGCTTGCAATCCTAATACCACATTCAAGGATGTGCATCCAGTGACCTAACTTCCTCCCACCAAGCTCCCCTTCTTAAAGGTTTCACCAGGCTACTAACACCAGCAGGCTAAGGACTGAGCCGTCAACACGAGGGCCTTCAGAAAACATTTATCCAAATCAGCTCAAGGGTTCAGAGTTGGCTTTGTGTGTGTGTACCTCAGTAGAAGGGACTCTTAAGACCAGTCCTGAGAGCTGTCCTGAACCTCCTGTTCAAGAACGTGTCTACTTTACCCTGCAGGATTTAGTGACGAGACGAGATGAAGAGGGACACTCATGGTGACTCTGACCTAGCTCTGCCTTCTTTCTCCACAGAAGAGCTCAGTCCTTTCTGCCTTTCCACTTCCCTCTCCTGCAGGATGGTGAGATTAGTCAGCTACTCTTTAAGCTCCAGAACAGAAACAGGGTCTCCACAGTGGAGGTTTGATCTCCAGGCAAAGTGGTCAATTTAGTAAAATGCCGCTTAGCCACCCAATGAGAGGATTAGATCTTAGTTCTCTACCTACCACAAATTTAATGTGTGGCTGTGGCTAAGACTTTGAAACTCTCTGAACCTCAGCTTTTCCATCTATTCAGTTGGTTCTGGTTCTAGAGAGGTTAATTTTGACTCAGCTTCAGAGGTCTTAGTACATGGTCATTGGCTGTGTTGCTCCTGGCCTTCAGTGTGGCAGCTTATCATTGGAAAAACAAAGCCACTTCCCTCGTGGAGGCCAGAAAGCAAAGAGAGGAAGAAGAGGAGGAACTGAGGTCTCCATACTCCTCTCAAAGGCGCGTCTCCAATGACATAACTTCCTCTTACTTGGCCCCTTTGCTTCCTCACAGAACCACGTGCTGAGACTGTTCCCAGCCTCCAACACATGGGCCTTCTGGAACTTTGAAGGTCCAGAATTTAGCAGGTGTCTGTGCTTTTTAAATCCCTGTCTCTTTTGTTCTGTGTACTTTCTAGATCGAATGTTCCAGTATTTCTGACTACTCAGAGAAGATCATTAAGGCCAACCACCTGGACAATGGTAAGGCCTACTTCAGAGTCTTTCCCTGTGGTGATGGTGGGATGGGGGCTTGCATTTTCTGGTTCTGGCAGCATAGGTGGGCACAAGAGGGGAGAGCACAGGACGCATAGTTTGGGAGAGGTACAGTTCCTGCTGAAACAGCCAACCACAGGACTGTGGCCCTGTAGTGTGGTATTCCCTTCTCTTGCTAGTCAGGTGACATCTGCCCCACCCTAGCTGTCAGTCAGCCCTGTCTGTGACTGAGTCCTGGTCATCATGCCCTCTTCTGGGCCCAACTGTAGGCTATCAAGTCTGTGAGGTGGCAGCTAATGTTCTTCTTCCCTGCGTCCTCTTCAGTCACCTGTCCAGGGGTATCAGCCAGAATGTCTGACACAAGCCCTGGTGTTGATGGAGTGTGTGCTCATTGGATCTGGGGAATGAGGCCTTGATCAGGCTGGACTCTGATTGCAGGGAGTGATGTGTTCCCTTCTCTTCCAATGTGACATTCCTAGCCCCCTCTCAGTGGCCCGTCTTCAGTATGCTCAGACCTGCAAGGGTCCCTGACCAGGCCACCTCCTCATAATTTTTCTCCATCAGCAGGATTGACTATAGAGCTGCAAACCCAATGCTCGGCGTTGGGCTCCTGAGCACTTGGCATTCTAGGAGCATATTTGGTCCTGGGTGGAGGTGGTGATGGGAGAGTGGCAGCTAGACCAGAAGCCACACTGTAAGGAACGGGTTGGAATGGAGGCAGGGCTGGCAGGAGCAGTGAGGCTAAGGTAGCTGGGTACAGTGGCAAGGTACGGGGCACGGTCAAGTTCAAAAGGCAAGATTCCCATGCACAGTTCCAAAGGGTGGGAAGTGTGGCACCTGGGGGGATGGGCATCCCTGAGAGAAGTAGGCTGGGTTCACTGGCAGGCCTGGGAGCAGGGTGGACCAGGAGGCTGGGACCCTGGGCAATGCAAAATTGGCAGGCCTAACCTTTCCATCTGTAAATCAAAGAATAGAGCCATGGATGCACTTCCTGCTGTACCCCTGAATTCTTCTGCTCCTTTATAGGGAGCCCAATGTCTCCATGGGTCTGACTGGAGAGTGCAGACGCCATGGAGCCCTTCTACTTCCTACTATGCCCTACTTCGAAGTAGGCCAAAGACCTATTTCAGTTTAGCCTCAGCCGGCCACCTGTGCTATCTGCAGCTTGACCCACTTGCTGCAGACTCCCTCCGTGAGAGACAGGAGCATAAATCATTCCACAGACTTATGTGTGTGTGGCCATGAGCCTGACTCTGGGAACAAAGCAGGGAATACAGATACTAAAGAAAGCAGTGACCAGTCAGAGTAGAGCACCTGATCATTTGGGTGGCAGGGTAGCTGGGGACCTTCCCCTCACGTTAGGTAAGACCCCTGTCAGGCAGCACATTCAAGGTCAAGTCTGAAAAACATGAAGCAAGCAGGCTGACCGAATGTCTGTTTTTCGTGGCTGTAATAAAATATCTGAGATTGGAAAATTTATAAAGGAAAGATTTTTGCCTCATCATTCTGAATGCTTGGAAACCCCAGACTGGCTGGACGTATCTGGAAAGAGCCATGTACTGCCTCTACACACAGTGGAAATGTGGGAGGGCAAGGAGGCAAAAAAAAAAACCCAAAACAAACAAACAAACAAAAAACAAAACCTCTCAGCATGACTGATCCTCTAAGACTAACACCAATCCATTTGCTGGTACTCTGTTCCTATCACCTGACCTTCTGCTGGGTCCCATCTCCCAACACCACCACACTCAGGGTTCAAAGATCCTGCACATGAACTTTTGAGGCCACACTCAACCAAAGTACCCAAAGTCCAGAGGAGGAGAGCTTTGGGCAGGATTGAACTAGGTATGCTCACTCAGGGACAAAAAGGCCCATGGCCACAGCACAGAGAGGGGAAGTCTGGGAATGGGGCTGGGGGGAGGCAGGGTGATC
Organism: Bramus lutescens; assembly: GCA_001685075.1. NCBI lineage: Eukaryota > Metazoa > Chordata > Mammalia > Rodentia > Cricetidae > Bramus > Bramus lutescens. The sequence continues at coordinate 65,890 of LOEQ01003402.1, forward strand.
GCACACAGCTTACTCTCGGGCCAGGCTGGATTTCTTTCTTCAGGCCAGGAGATCATTTGGAGGGGGAGCCTTGAGGGTGGCGGGCATATCTGGATGGATTGCAGACACGATTAACACAAGTACACGGTGCAGAGGCTCCCGAGAGAGATGTGTGGCCACGGAGGTGGAGAGAAATGCGCCAGAGGACCTGATGCTGCTCATGGTCTGGGGAGGATGGGTGGGGAGCAATCGATTGCAGGTGTCTGTCTGCAGGGCTCACAGGGGCGGCAGGAGAAACCAGAGCTGCCTCTGCCTGTGAAGGGCTCGAGGTGCCCTGCTTTGGGTACCCAGGTGGATATGTTGAGGGAGACGTGGATTTATGTGTCTAGGCTTCAGGGGAGTCACAGGAGACTTCCCTTTGGGATCATCGACATGGTGATGTCACTCAAAGCTACTTAGGAGAAACAAGGCAGAGATAGGGTTGAAGATAGGACCACTCATCATTTGGACATGATGCAGGGGGTCAGATGCTACCTTGGAGGTTGGTGAATATTCAAGAGCAGCCCAGGGAATGCTGAGGCAGGATAATGCCAGGGTAGCAGCAGTGGGATTTGGCCACTTGGTAGGGATTGGTGTTACCAATGAGACTCAGTGTAGCAGGGGTCAGAGGCCAGTCAGAGTAGGATTAGGGGAGGCTGTGATGTGGGAACCCCAAATATCTTCTTTTTCAGTAGTGGGGACCGGGGAAAAATGGAGCAGTCGCTACAGAGGCTATGGGGGTCAAGGAAGGGAAAAGCTGGGAAAATGTATGTGATTCAAGAGAAATATAGGAAGAGGTATGTGTGGCATGGATCTTGAAGGGCTAGGTATAGCTCATAGGGGAGCGAGTGACCTTTATCACGGAGTAGGGACAGTCTAGACGTAGTAAGTAATGGGTGCTTCTAGAAGGAGGTGGTTGGTGGCCTGAGGCCTCTAGTTGCTTATTCCCATTTGCTTTATGATGCGAATACAGTCTTAGGCAGAGAGGGTAGATAGGGAGGGGAAGGGAGAGGAGGAAGGCTGGGTGCGCCTTTGCTAGGGTAGCAAGGATTGCTGGGAAATGTGCTTCTCTCTTAGAGAGCTGTGGACCCTGCTGTGTAGAGGGCCCAACTCTCATTGTTTTGTGGGTTTTCTCTTTCCGTGCTCACTGGCTTATACACGTGTGGAGCTGGAGGCTGCCTGGCTTTGATGAGAAGATAGGCAGAGGGAGGGGGGTCCAGAAAACAATGACAACAAATTGATGATGCAATCTATTTTTGTCAGCTTTTGTTCCCATTGAAGTACTGGAGACCAGTTCTGTTTTAGAGGTTAAAATTAAGAATGAGGAAGCAGAGGGGAAGGATGCATGGGGCCAGGCTTGCTCTTTTTACGACACCTGTTTTGCAAAAACTCAGGACTCCAAGAGAGGTAGCCCAAGCTTCCAATGACCTAAGGATGTCTTACTTGGCTCCCCTTAAAGGGCCCACTACTTTCCATTAGTGCCACCCTGGAGACCAAGCCTTTGATACATGGGCATTTTGGGGAGACATTGGCTACTTTCAAGATGGGTAAAGAGTGAAGCAGAGTGAAGGGAGGAGAAGGTGCTGGCAACAGAGGCAAGGCTGGGGCACTGTATGGGCAGTAGCTATCATGACCATGAGCAATGCCTTCAGACTGAGCAGGGCAAATGTTGCTCTGACATCCTGACCTCTGGCCTCTGAACTCTGCCTTGGTCTCTAGCATCGCTTAGCTCCCTCAGAAGCCATGGGGACCAGTCTCTTCTCAAACGTGCTTGACCAGGACAGAGGAGGACAGGCATCTTCTACTCAGTGGAGAAGGGAAACCAGGCCACCTCTCTGTATAATGGTGATACAGCCTGGCACTACCAGGCTTCCCCCTTCCCTTCACCCTCCCTCTGAAACAGGCAAGTGAGTCTTCCCAGTTAACAGATGTGGAAACTAAGGCAAAGGGAGGAGCCAGAACCCTAGCCTGAGCCCTTGTCCCTGGCTCCAACACGTGTTTGTGAGTGGATGCGGAGCTCTGCAGCACCCACAATCCTGGAAGTGGGAACTTGAGTGAGTGTAGATGATGTGGAATCAGATTCGCTGTTAGGGATGCTGGGCTCCCTTCCTTGCCCCAGGGGCCTTCCACTGGCGTGGGCTTCCTCAGCAGTAGCTCCCAACCTCTGGGGTCTGCCTTTCCCCCTGTACTTGCCCATTTCCTTTGCTGCTGACTGAATTTAATTTCTCATCTTGCTATTGTCACAACACATTTGGAGTAAGTTAGTTCTGGGGAGGTACTTTGAGTTCCTGTAAACATTCCATTCCCCATTTGTTTTTATCTATCTATCTATCTATCTATCTATCTATCTATCTATCTATCT
>LOEQ01003402.1:70190-84266 GCA_001685075.1 Bramus lutescens
GCTGTGGGGCGGGAGGGGGGGAGACCTGAAGAAATGCTTCAGAAAGTCCCCTGGTTTGTGAAGATTGGCATCAGTGCAGAGATTGAAGTTCTGTAATTCTATAAACAAACAACTTTTAAAAACTGTATAGTCCATTGACTCTGCAGAAACCTGAAGGGAGAAGATGAACCTCTCCGTTTTCTTCACCTTGTGTCTGTCCCTAAGAATACATGTCATGGGTGGAAGAGATCACAGGATAGCCGGTGAAACACAGGAGCAGGGGGCACAAGCGTCCGCAATCTAACTCACGAGGACTCTGTTGTGTCATTTCACTGAAGAGCAAACTGCTCTCCAGAAGAGGAATATCGAGGTATGGCTTGAAGGATTGTGGGAGAGGAGCAACCAGGCAGGTCAAATGTCAAGCCCATGACCTTACATAGATTAGGTACTCAACAAATACGACAGTGTACAGAGAAGATGCTGCTGTTGTTGTGAGCCAGTTCCTTGTGAGGCACATTAGGACTCATGGACAAGACTGCACTGCCAAACACCTGGGCTTCTGTGCTCATCAGAAAGCCCTTCTTTTCACGGAGGCTGATTCTTCCTACCTGACGCTCTCCTGAAGTTCTGTTTCTTTTCTTTCAGACCATACAAGCCAAGGAGTGGTCCCTGCTCACACACCTCTAGGCTATTCTCCTAGTCTCTCCCTGACCATGATGCTTCAGAGGGCCTTGCCTGAGTCCCTTTCTTTTGAGCCAGACACACTGATCACTGTAGTTCCTACTGGCATCATGTGCCTACTATCTAGAGATCAACGGCTGTGTGTGAGGAGGTGGTCTCCCCACCGGCTACTGGCAGGTGTTGTCTCCTAATCTAAATCCACCTATAAATGCTTTGAAGTCTGAGAGACATACTTTTTTTTTAATTTAACCATCAATGTTGTTCAATTTGATTTTTACCACAAGCTACCAAGATTTTCTCATCCATCCTTTTCCTAAGGTCCTGGCTCCCAGAAGCATGCTAGCTGTGTGTTTGGCAGCATCCCATGGTGAATGCGGAAGTCTCTGCAGGAGACCTATACTCACCTATGTAACGATCAGCTCTGGGTCGCAGTCATGGACTTGCATGATAACTTGTCGTTGACTCCACTAGGGTGTCATTGGACTGACACTTGCCTTTCTCCTTCTTGGGACCCTACAAGGGCTACTCCTAATTCACATCCATCTGGGTAAATGTAGCTAGTCATCTGAGATGGGTTTCTGTGTGTGCCTCAGTTTCTTCTTCTGTGAAATGAGAACCATGGCGAGACAGATCTCATGGTGTCGCTGTGGGGACCAGATGATGATCGCTACATAGCTGTAGCAGCTCTGTATGTGACCCTGCAAACCCATGTGACATGTTCAAGAGATCCGAGGAAAGGATATCATCACTTCGGTGGGTTGAAGTTGGTCTTCATGCCCTTTCACGCCTCCCCCAATATAGTCAAATCCCAAGGAGCACATTTTCATTCCTTGAAGATCCAGTTAAGCATCTGTTTCTAGCACATTACTGTATGAAACAGAACAGCAATGGTGGGCAGGCAGCAACCAATACCTGTTAGCCATCGTTATTACTATTTCATTTATTAAGTTGACAAATAAATGCTGTCAGAAGAAGAAATGAGATTAATCACGTAAGACTGTTTTGAACGAACCTGTATCGCTAGCTCCTGGCAATTGCCTCTTCTTTTCCTAACTGCAGTGAAATGCTCCATTAGTAATTTCATTGACTGAGCTCTTCAAGTGTTATTGTCCCATATGCCAGGCCCTATGCTAGGTACTAAAGGAGTTAACTGTGTGGCTAGGAAAACAAAAATCATTGCTGTCACGAAGCTCCTGGCCTCACAGAGTCTAATGGCCACAAAAACGGAGAACAAAGACTTGCTGTGTAATTAGAAGTCGTGACTGTGCTTAGGGAGAGCAGGTGAGGAGGCTGGGGGCTGTACGTGAGCAGGGACAGTCATGGAGGTGTGTGCAGGCAGCTCACATCCTTACTTTAGAGAGGCGGTTTTGCACGTGTCTTCACCCTGCTTGGAGTGGTCTCCTGCTCAGTTGGCTATGAGATGGGTGAGCGTGGTGGTGGGGAGGTTGAGGGAGTGTTATGCCCTTGTCATCAGCAGGTGCTATAGACCAGGACTCCTTCCTTCCCTCCGAAACTCCTCCTTTCTCTTGCTCTCCCACTCTTTCCCTCTGCTCCTGGTTCCCTTCCTGGATCTGATAGTTAATCATCCATAAGCACTGGTTGTAAAGGAATGCTTTCTGAAGAGAGAGCTTTGGGGCAGAGACTTGAGAGAGTTAGGGCAAATGCCAGCCATGCTGAGGTGACAGGACAAGCAGGGACAGGACACAGTTGTCAATCAATGTCCACGGAGGGTTGGTTTTGGGACCCCTGAAGATACCAAGAACCAAGCACACTCAAGTGCCTTTAATAAAATGCCATCATATTTGTTTGAATGTTACCTGTGCATATCCTCTACATACTTTAAACCCTCTCCACATCCCTTAGAACATCTAACTCCATGGAAATACTATGTAAATAGTTGTTACGTGATGCAGCCTGGGGAATAAAGACAACACTTATCTGTGCTCAGTACAGACACAACTTACCTTTCAAATCTTCTCGATTCCCTGGTGGTTCAATCCATGAATGCAAAACCTACAGTGGTAGAGGGTTATTTGTGCAAATCCCCTGGGGTGTGGGACATTTTGTCCTCGGTCCCTTGCTGGCTTCTGTTCTGATTATAGAGTGAGAATGAGAGCTGGAGGTGATACTCTGAACATCAGAGCCCAGTGGAAGCCATTCTGCTGGGTACAATTTCGTTAATAGCCATGTGGGCCAGGTCTGTAAGTGGCCAGTGTGTTGGGAGTTAAGCAGACTAGACCCTGCCAGTGCCTCTCAGTGTTCATGGGTTGGATAGAAATCCTCAGATGGATTTGGAGAGAGCATTATGGTGGGTGCTGTCCCCAGTTAGAAAGTCTGCTGGCGAAAGCCAACAGGTCTTCAGAGCCCCAGTTTAGCAGACTGGTCCCCCAAGTCCTTCAGAAATCTGGAGTTGGCTCTGATAGGAAGCATGCCCTGGGAGAGGGGTGGACTCTTAAGCTCCCGGATCTCGGGTGAATAGGGATTTGGACCAGGAGAGGGTACTATTTTGTACACTGAGGCAGCATGACACCCAGGGCCCACCTATGCTACTGGAATCTGGTGGTGCAGAGCCACGAGATATGCAGAGAAAGACTCCGGTGCACTGTGGTGCGCAGGCTCTGATTCTGTGTGAGAGAGATTTATGGAGTGCCTAGGCATGGGGAGAACATGGGGTACAGAGGCAGGGTATGAGTTGATGCCCAGGAAGCTTGGTGGTTCTGACCAAACCTCACTGCCCACATTTATTCTGCTCTTCCCTCATTCGCTCACGTGAGCAGCCTTGAGCAGGACAGGACAATCCTTCCATCCTTCAACTTTTGCCCTTCCCCCCTGGCAAGCATTTGCCCATTGCCCACACTGTCCCAGGTGCTGCAAGATCAGCAGTGGTTATATATTCACAAAGTAGGGCCAGGAGCCTGAGTGAGGCTGTGTGAGTTCTTCAGGTGACTCAGTGGGCCCGGCTTAGACTCTTCTAGATGCCCATTCTCTTAATAAGCAGATGATAGCAGCAACATTCTCTCTGGGAGGAGAGTTAATTCATGTGAAATTCCTCTTCAAGCTGCTTTTCAAAGGTTGATCATTTTTTATTAGTATAATTAGGACTGGTTTGCTGCTCTTTGGTCTTTTAAATCAATGCCCTTGTTTTGTTCGTTTGTTTTTAATTGTTTATTCATCTATGCATCCATGTGAGAAGAAGTTTAGAAAGTCTGTGGAGAATCTCGTGCTCTGCCAGGTATTGGAAATGGGAAGCTAAAATCGGCAACTTGGAGAGGAGGGTCACAGGCTAATGCCTAAGAAGCTTAGTGATGACTGTGGGTGTCACCCAAACAGGAGACTAAGCAAAGCACATGGAGAGAGGGGTTCTGGTGGGGTTTCAGTGATAGAACTGGGGCCTTCGGGATTCATAATGCATTTCCTGACCTGGGGAATGTGACCTTACTGCTCACTTTTTCGTGGGACAGAATTAGTGCTTAGATGAGCAGGATAGCTCATGCCTGTAATCTAGCACTTAAGAGGCTGAGGCAGGAGGTTCCCTCTAAGTTTGAAGCTAGTCCAGGATACATAGTGCGTTCTAGTTCAGCCTGGGCTGCAGTATGAGGTCCTAGCTAAAAAACAAAACAGGAAGTAAATAAAAATAAAAACAAATGGATAATTGAAATAAAAATTAAATGACAGACCATGAGCTGCAGGCCTTATGGGGCCATCCGATTTTGATGGATACATTGAAATCCCAAATCAGGTTAGGCTTGTCTAATTTATTTTGTAATAACGACTCAAATAAAAAAGAAAGAAAATCCCATTACAAGCAACAACAACTGAATTCTAGTTGTCTAATTTCCAGCTGAAGCCAGAGGGTAAAACTCCCAAGTTAGAACCTATGGCTCCCTGTGGTACATTTAGCTATGATTAATCACTGTAAAATTTATGAGCCAGGGTCCTGTCACAGATAGTCGAACAAACTTTCCATCATACTTATGGCCTGGAAACACAGCTCCAGATTTGACTTCAAAGCCACCTTGAGCCAATGCTGCCCTGGTGCTGTGGGGGGTCCATACTGGGCAAGGGATCTGTAGCCTGTTGTGAGCCTTGGGGATGCTAGCTTCTACCCCTCAATGGCCTTTCTGTGGAGAAGGGAAATAGAGCTTTGTATACTTACATGGTCCTGTGAGCCCGCCTCCTGCTCTCTGAGAGTCTGAAGGCCCCAAGCAGCCAACATATGCCCTATGAAGCATCTTGTAGCTTGTGCAACCAAACATAGATGTTGTGATGTTCCAGGTGTTGGCTAGAGACATCACGGCAGTGTCTCTGGTGAATTGGCTATGGGTCTGGCTACTTTCCTCACAGCTGTAACAAAAATCCCTGACACAAGCAACTTAAGGTGAGTTTACGGCTCACAGTTGATGACCTCCATCAGGGCAGGGAAGGCATGGAAGCGGAATGAGGCCCTTTGCACCCGCAGTCGGGAAGCAAGGGATATGAATGCTGGTGTCCTTTCTCCCTTCCATTCGTTTTCGGGAACCCAGTACATGGGATAGGACTGCCCACATTCAGGTGGGACTTTCCTCTTCAATTAATCATTCTAGAAACATCCTCCTAGACACACCCAGAGGTATATAGTTCCATGCTGACTCTGAATCCAGTCAAGTTGATGATGAAGCTATGGGAGACAGATAATGTGTACTTTTAGTATTGTCTGATAAACACACATGTATGGAATATTCCTTGGGTGACCTCCCTGTTCCCTGTGCTAGACTTCTTATTCATTTGCTACTATATTCCGATCAGTATGGGCTATAATAGATAAGTATGCAGATAGACAACTCAGATAGAACATAGGTAGATAGAAAGATTAGATAGATAGATAGATAGATAGATAGATAGATAGATAGATNNGATAGATAGATAGATAGATAGATAGATAGATAGATAGATAGATAGATATAGGTAATACATATATTACATACATGCATACATGGGTAATGGTTAATACTGACTGTCAACTTGACGTAGGAGATAATCTCTGGGCATGTCTATAAGCAAGTTACTACTATATTATATTAACTGATGTGGGAAGACCCGTCCTAAATGTGGGCAGCACCATCCCATGGTCCAGGATCCAGGAATGAATAAAAAGGGAAAATCAACTATAAACCCATGTTCCTCTCTCTGGTTCCTACTGCAGATGCAGTATAACTGGCTGCTCCATGCGCCTGCTATCCTGACTTCCTGTAAATGGACATTGTCCTCAAACTGCAAGCCAAAACTAAACCCTCCTTCCTTCAGTAGTTTCCTTCTTGAAGTATCTCTGAGGTCATCCTGGCTGGAGCCTTGCATTAAGCCCCCAGAATGGGGTTACAAGGACCCAGAGGCAGAAGGGAGTCTAATCTAGGACCATATGGCGGCCATATTACAAGACAACAAAGTAATTCAAAATGGTACAGCTGCATATAAACGTTAGGAGATGTGCAAAGAATATAGAAAAAGGAAGGCCATTAGACAGCGTAAAACTGTTGACAAAAATAAAACAAGCCAGGCTTTGCAAGCTGTTAGTTGGGCAGAAGGGCATGAGTGTGCTTGCTGGCTCCCCTTCAGAATGAGAAATAAATTAGACTATTCTCATTGTGGGCACTTTCCAAAGCCTTTGGATTTGTCCCCTTGTGAATTCCCAAGATGTGCCACCGGGTCCTTCTCTTATTGAATTCTTTCTTCATGGTCTTGGTCTCCCCCGCCCCCAAAAAACCACAGGCTTAACACTTGACTCTCCCACTTGTTCCAAAGGTTTTGGAGAAGTCTGGCCTTGCTGTGCTCTTCCTTCTTGGGGATAGGAGTCACAAATGCTGACCAGGAAGGGCACACAGGCCTCCGTGGTAGGTGGTGAGGGTGGGTGAATGCGATTCTGACACCTTATAAATTATTATTAAGCCTTGATGAACCAGGCAGTGGAGAGGGAGCCACCACCAGGCTGCTGATGGTGCCCTTAACTGTGAAGACGCTAAACAGAGGCCCTGACCTGTGTGCCCTTTGATAGAGATGAGCCTCCAGTCCAAATTAATTGCCTTGGATTCGAGGCAGACATAGTCTGTTTGGTTTGTGAATGTTTGCTCTGGTCTTCTGTTCAGTTTTGTTAGCGTGATTTTCCCAGGGGCTGTCACAGAAGGAGGGGTTCAGAGCATGAACATGTGTGGCCTTTCAGCAGAGATGTTAAGAAGGGACCAAGCAACCACCCAACACTCCTGTGCTGTCACAGCAGACCTTGAGGTTACCTTTTCTCTCCATCTGTGCATCAGAGAATACAAAAAGTGTGTGTCCCCCTGGGTCAACTGGTCAAAAACTCAACTCATTCTCCTGCTGCAGTGCAATAGAAAGTCACTTCTCACGGGGGATTTATCCTTCTTCTCCCCTCCATATATTGTTAAATAAGGAATGTGTCTGCTATGGCTACCTTCTGTAGAGCCTCAGCTAGAGGCCCGGCACTTCCTAGGTGTTGGCTTCATTTCCCCCACACAACCAGGCCTGACAGAGACCTCATGCTCTCTGCTATTCTTTGAGGAATTGGATGGGAACTGCATGGCCAAGTGATGTGTGTGAAACCAGACAGCTAATTAGAAGCCCCAGTACTTAACCCTGGGTTTCTCTGTCTGCTGAGTCCATGGTCTTGTCAAAACACCAATTTGCCTCCTTCACAGACACTAGAAGGGCAGCCACTGAGTACAGGACCATAGCTGTGTGCAGATGCAAGAGCAACGCGTGGGGTGTCCTTTGTTCAGTTTGGGCGAGTTGCCATGGTAACCTTACACGGAGCTGGGAGTGCACAGTGGGACCGTTACAGTCCCATTCCATCAGACCTGGACTCCGTCATCATCTTACCTTGAGTCCTCCATTTCCTTAGCTGAAAGAGAAGATGGGGGTAATGATACCGTGCTGATTCTCAAGGCGGATTACATGACACACTGCCTTCTGCAGGCCTAGCGGAGTCAGGTGCACAGTAACTGTCCAGTCCCTTTGATGAGGGACACACTCAAGTAGCTTTCAAAGACCTTAACATTTTCAGAGATTGTGTAAGTTCCTCTGATGAAGGATAAGGTAAGTCACACCCTAAAAGCAGGGACGAGTATGGGGCTCAAAACTCCGCAGCCCTGCAGCAAGGAGCCCGTGGTGCCTAGGGGGTCCTCAGACAGCATGGCTCTGGGTTCTTGTTTTCTAGTTATTACCATATTTAAGGGTAAAGTGGAGGAGGTGGAGCTGCCCGTGGAGAAAGTGGACATCATTATCAGCGAGTGGATGGGTTACTGTCTGTTCTATGAGTCCATGCTCAACACGGTGATCTTTGCCAGGGACAAGTGGTTGGTAAGTGGTCCGCATGCTCTCCCCGCATTGCTCTGATGGCCGTCTTGCCATATTTCCCTCCCATAGCTTCCCTCCTGGGAGAATAGGAGGACTTCAGAGAGGAATGGGCTAGAAGAGCGCCGTCTGGTGGCGTCCCCTTCAAGGCATAACTGCTTCGGGGCAACAAGTGATCAACCCTGGTCCAACATGCCCCACTGTCAGCGTTCTTCATCACGGGAGGTCTAACTTTGTCCCCTGTGGCTAGAGCAGAAAGCCATCTTCTCTTGTTAAGACTGCCAGAGCCAGGGGTACTGGCTATGGCTTCATGGAGCCCCAAGGCTGATTCTCTGTCACTCCTTGATTTGCCTTCTGCCTCCGCATGTCCTGTCAGCTCCACCTGGGCTCCTTAGATTCCCCCTGCTCCAAATAAATACAGAGGGTTACTGCCATGTCCGGCCAAGCGGTCAGTCCACTGAGTGAGCAATGCAGGCAAGGGGAGGGGGGTGCTTGTCTGGTGACTCTATGTGCAGTTCAAAATGTGATGTCTTTGTCAGGTGACTAGATTACGAGACCCATTTCCCCACAATTCATCAACAGAAACCTGGAGGGCTTATGTTTCCAGACCGGGCAGCTTTATACGTGGTAGCAATTGAAGACAGACAGTACAAGGACTTCAAAATCCATTGTAAGTCACTTTACGGTTCTTTGTTGAACTTCTGTTGGGTACTGGGGGTGAGAGAAACTTCAGGGTGAACAGTTGGTGTCCTGGGAGAGTTTATCTGTGGCCCTTTGGCATTCCTCTATGGAGTATTTCTCTCTATTCCCGAGGGCTGGAGCTCTACAGAGTATAAATAAACATTGTAGCTGGTAAAGGGGATTGAGAACCCTGGAAGTCAGGGTTGTGTTTGTGCCAAAAAATAGCAGGACAGGTGGCTTGGAATGTGGGGTTAGGTGAAGCAGGGTTTCCATCAAGCCAACCATTTTGAAATCTGCCTCCATGCCTAAATTGGTCTAAATCACTGTAACTCTGCATTGCATTAGGTAAAATATGGATTCTTCTCCAAAGTTCCTTTAAGGGATATGTGTGATGAGGTGGGGAGGAATAGAGACTCTCAACAAATTAGATAGTGTGGTGTGAGTGCATGCATGCGTGTAGGGGGCAGGGGCTCATATGTAAATATGTGCCCATAATGTATTACAAGTTAGAATAGTGTCTTCTTTGAGGCAAACTGGCTCTATGTGGTGCTATATTCCTATAGTCCAGCACTCAGGAGACTGATGTAGGAAGATCATAAGTTTGAAGCTCGCCTGGGCTACATGTCAAGATCCCATATTTCTCTCTACAATACTTCAAACAAAAGAAGCAGATATGGTAGCTCCTTCCTCTAATCCCAGCATTAGGGGGAGGGAGGCTGAGACAGGAGGATTATCTCAAGTTCAATATCAGCCTGACATACAGAAAAAGGCCCAGTTCCAAAATAAAACAAAACAAAAACAAATAAAAAACCCAATTTTGCCAAAATTTTATTCTGGTTCTTTAGGACCATTTTATTCTATTTCATTTTAAAAGCTATATTTCTTAGTGACATGGGTCTGGCATTTGATGGAATGGTTCCCAGTGTATTTCTGTCAGGTGAGACTTGGCCATGTCACCTGGAACCGCACGTGGCAATGAAGCGAAGAACCCTTTAAACAATTGACACACCAGCGTTCAAACCAGAAGCAAGAGCGAGGAAGCAGTTATAGGTCACACAGAAGTCTGCAAGTCCAGGTTCACATCCTCGGATGACTTACACCTGCTTGGAGAGATGTCTGTGGAGGCTACACACACCCTTCTGGAAGCTGAAGCCAAAGAGTGAAGTTTAGAGTCAAAGTCCAGAAGTGTCAATGAAGGGGTGGCTTGAAGCTCATGCCCTGGAAACCTAGGTCACTGTCATTATTAATTTTGAACCCGAGAAAGAAGCACACAGGACTCTAAATTAAAGTCAGAAGATGTGGGGTGATGTGGGTGAAGGCTTTGACACCTGCCAACCCCAGGGTTTTAAATGTGGGCTTTGCCATTTACTGGTGAAGTAACCTTGAGCGGGTTACCTGACTTTGAGCCCCAGTGAGAGGCGATACCATCAATCCTGGTGACTCACAAGGACTAAATCAGATGATACATACCAAAGAGCACCACAGTTTGTGGTGTGTGTAGAGAGAGGCCAGGTCCAGCCTAAGAAGGAGTAAACCAGCATCTTGTTCTGCTCCAGGCTCTGCCAAGCCTGCTGGCCTCGGGTGTCTTGGAATATGGGCCACACATCTATCTCCTCATCAAAGAAACCAGAGTGGTGAATATAGCCAAGTGTGTATGTAAAGAGATCACCCTGGAATGACAGTTTGGAGCTTGTAAGGAGTAACTGTACTGAGTAGCATGTGGGAGAACATTTGAGACAATTCCTCACTCACATATACTTAAATATTTAGTGATCTCCGAGGAAAGCTCTTTATGGAACTGCCTTGCAGTTTCCAGAACAAGCTAGCCTCCTCCCCATCTCCTTCCCCGGATCCTGCTGGGAGTCCTTGGAGCAAGCACATTGCAAGGAGCCATTCTGAACCTACTAGAAGAAGGGACAGTGGCTGCTGCTTAGGGGACAGCCCAGAACTGGAGAACATGTAATTATTTCTCACAGTTCCTAAAGCTGCCTTTATAGCTCAGGAAAGGAGAATACCAAACTAATGATCAAACAAATGAAAAGTGAACAAAACCAAAAGTCAGGCCCTGTTTGTTTTTCTCTTAGAAGAGTTTACCTTGGAGTATCTTTTAAAAAGGCCAGCACTATAGTTCTGCAGTAGTGCAATTACTTAGCTCCAAACTCCAGCAACACAGTTGAAAAACAAAAGCAACATCAAACTACATCAAAAACTGACAAATTCCCAAAGAACAAGATTCTAATGTTTATATTTCATTTAGGATACAGTTAAGTTTTATACTTAAATGTTTTCCTTTTAAAGACACCTTTTTAGCTAAAGGAAACAGGCCCATTTAGAGAAATGTGTTTCAAACAACAGCTTTTGGTTGCTGGTTGCCAAGGGAACAGTTACAGGCAAATTTCAATCAGCCCAGGAACCACAGGAACACTGTAAATGGGGAGTTTGCACATTCCTACAGAAAGTAAACCGTTGAGGTTGAAAGCTTCCTTTCCCATCCAGTCTCCTGTTCCTCCCTTCCCCTCCCTTCCTCTCGCCCCTCTCCTCCCCCTTCTCAGCCATGAGCATACAACAGAATACAGGCTCTGCCCTTACTCTGGTGACCAGCTAACAGGGCACCAGGCAGAAAGGACCAGGTGCCTGACCTGCACTGGCTCAGGGTGTGCGTGCTTTGTTGAGCAAAGCAAGAAATAGCACACACATCAGAGGGATATGCAAGGCGGGTTTGAATCCGAAAGAGGAGCAATCAGTAGAAAACTGTCCCCTACTGCAGAGGAGACTTACGGAGTCGCAAAGGTGGGTCATCTATTCCAGTTCATTCCTGGCACAAATCACCCAATACTAGAATCTCCAGTTAGCTGAGGGTCAAGAGGGTGGGGAGCCAGAAGAAGGCCTGGCGTAGAGGCAGCTGTGCTGCTGCTGGGGGTTGCAGGCTCTGTTTCCTGGAGGGCTGGGGTCCATCTGGTTTTTCTACTCTCTACCCCTTATATCTTGAACCTATACATTTTTATATAAGGATTTTCCCCCATTACGTTGCTACTGCAGCCTAAAATGCTCGAAGATATTACAAACACCTTCCGTTCTGCTCAGAGAGGCTGTACATGGGGCCTTGAGGTACCTCTGTTTACCTCTGGAGGCGTTCTGAGCCAGTAGCCCTGGCCTTCAGCCCTCACAGAGAAACTCAGATCTTTTGGGCCAGAGGAAGGGAGAGGCAGCTGCTGCACCTTCCAATATGTGTTCTGTTTGTCTCCCAGGAAGTTGTGTTTCTGTTTCTTAGGCTGGTTTTGAGGCATTATCTTCTTGTGCATATGTCTTTCTTGTCTGTGTCTCTCCGGGTGTGTGTATTGCGCTCTGTCTCTGTCTCTCCCTCTATCAAGTTTCACTTCAATTTATCTGGGTGTGTTTTCCTTGTACGCAACCTGATGGTATTATATAAAACGCTTAGATCTATATGGTGATTATCTCATTAATCTGGGAAAAAATTAGCCATCATCCATACAAATGTGCATGTTTCTCTGTCTGATCTTCCTCATCTTCATTAAAAATGTGTTTGATATTATACTTTAGGTGGTTTTCCTCACTGTGTTTAATTTGGGGTTATTTTTATTGAACCAGTTTTAGGTTTATTGATCATTTCCTCAATGTGTCCATCCATACTCTACTAACAAGCTGATTACAGGCATTCTTTTTCTCTGATAGCGTGATTCTGGTTTGGAGAATCTCATTGGCCTTTAAAGACACTGCTTCTCTCACTGATGAAGTCTTCTTCCCAACTGTTACAGATCCTTTACTTTCCCCCTGGATTCCTTAATGTGTTTGTTATTGTGTCTCTATTGTCTCTGTTAAGCAATTCCAACATTTGAGCTACTGCCGAGTCTACCCTACTCCTTCTTTTTGGATGATAGGTCATGTGTGTGCCCTTTTCAGTGTCTTGTGATTCTTCACTGCTGCTGGGCATTGTGTGTTAAACAGCAACACAGAGGTGAAGGATATTTACACCCAGAAGAGGCTTTTTCCTTTGACAGACTTTTGGAATAGGGGCTTCAGTCAAATAGGTCTGCTGTCATTGGCTCTAAAGTCACCTTAATAACATTTAGTGTGATGTATCATGGTCTGTTTCAGAATTAATGTCCATGCATCAACAAAAGATTTTAGAACCCTCTGATGTTACTTTAAATAAGTAATGGCAGTACTTCCACAGACAATATATTCTTGCAATAGAAAATTAACAGGCCGGATTCACATCCTCCTGTTTCTGCCTCACCACCACCAAGAGAATCTAGTGGAAAACAGCCAGTCGGCAGAACTAAGAAAACGCATTTGTGAAGGTGCTGGATGCTCCTGTCCCCAAATGGCTGCAGTGGGACAGTATAGCTGGGGACACAGGACATCAATTAGCCCCAGTAATGGTACCTAGAGGACGAGGCATGTGCAGAGAAAGAAAACATTCCGTTTGTGAAGACCTTCAACTTGAGAAGAGCCAGCCGCAGGCCTGTGCTGTGCCAGATGCTGTGGGTGTGAAGGACATGGAAGGGCCCCCAGCAGCTAGAAAGGGATTTGCAAATGTTAATTCAGGACCTGAGAAAAATCTCAGAAGATCAAGCAACATGAAGGCTTTCTAACTCTGGGTGGAATGACCATGTTTGGGAAAGTCCAGCTTCCTGAGTCTCCCATCTAGAGATTCTAGTTCAGTAGGTCTGACCAGCGCCCAGGAGCTGCACTTTAAAAAAAAAAGCATTCCAGATGATTCCAGAATACATGAACACTGAGACAAACCCTTCCTTTTGCAGATAAGTCTGGAGAAGAGGCTTGGTCTGCCCAGGGCCGCTCAGCCTGGCGCTCAAATCACATAGTGATGATAGCCACATGCCAAGGTCTTTCTTTGTACCTGGCATTCTCTCAGTCACTTAGCATATAGTGTCCCATCAATGCTCAAAAGGGCCCTGGGGAATAGCCATCGTTATCACTACCAGATCCATTTAAAAGAAAAAAAAAAACACCAAGCCTTAGAGAAACTCACGCTTTTGTAAAGCTATACAACAAATGAACGGACGATCTCAGATTTGAATCCCAGACACCCAGGCCATCCACCATCACACAGGCCATCTCTGAGGATTTTGTTGAACACTTACAAAGAGCTTTTCCTGGAGGGAGGGGGCACAGGGACTGAAGAATGTGTGCACAGCTGCAGGTATCTTCGTGGAGCAGTTTAAACCTAAGGCAATGTGTCTCAGTATATGTATCATCTGGGAACGGAATGGGTAGCTGCCTCTAGACCCTATAGTAGGGCCTTCTCTGAGGACTACCCTGTTGCCCATTGAATGGCTCCTTTTCCACGATGTGTATTCTGTCTATCTATCTATCTATCTATCTATCTGTCTGTCTGTCTGTCTGTCTGTC